>CABFWO010000635.1:48035-123208 GCA_902155825.1 Timema genevievae | reverse complement strand
CCAGGCCTCCACCGTGGTTCGGATTCCACGTTAAACTGTTGGTCCTCCATTTCGTCTCACAATCACCCTACCATTACACATTAGCGTAAGTGTGTATAACCCGAACGGGTAGTAAGACGCAGTGCTAATAATAATAATATATTATCTACCATAACAAAAGTGTTAGGATTTCTTCAAGGCACTACACTACTTTCACTTTTGGCAACACCTTCCTTCTGCGGCTTTACAATTTCCGATGAAACTGAAGTGTGACATGAATTGTCATTTCCCTGACTTTTCTTAAGCTTCCCTGACTTTCCCTGACCGTTATTTTTTTCCCTGACTTTCCCTGACTTTCCAGACCGTAGGAACCCTGTCAGAGCTCATGCGCCTGAACCAACCGACTCAATCAGTGCTCATTCGCCTGAACCAACTGACTCAATCAGAGCTCATGCACCTGAACCAACTGACTCAATCAGAGCTCATGCGCCTGAACCAACCGACTCAATTGGTGCTCATTCGCCTGAACCAACCGACTCAATCAGTGCTCATTCACCTGAACAAACTGACTCAATCAGTGCTCATGCACCTAAACCAACCGACTCAATTGGTGCTCATTCGCCTGAACCAACTGACTCAATCAGTGCTCATTCACCTGAACAAACTGACTCAATCAGAGCTCATGCGCCTGAACCAACCGACTCAATTGGTGCTCATTCGCCTGAACCAACTGACTCAATCTGAGCTCATGCGCCTACAAAGTGAGATACTAGCAGAGTATTGGGGAATTATTTGAAATAAAATAATTAACAACCACCACCACTACTTTATTATTATTATTATTACCCGCGTGTTACTACCCCTTCGGGTTACACGCACTTACACTAATGTGTAATGGTAGGGTGATTGTGAGATGAAATTGAAGACCTACAGTTTAACGTGGGATCCGAACCACGGTGGAGGCCTGGCATTCCACACATTCACAAGTTGTGATAATAACCGTCTTGTGCTTGTCTATTGATTAAAAAAGAGGTTTAGGCTTGTATTCTGCATTTGCCTGTTCAAACTTGTGTCTTCATTCTTGGTAGATGGATATAATGTTGTATTTATATGTACCTAGCCATTTATGTAGACTACAATAATAGTATCACTGATAATAAATAGCATAAAAACCCATTTCAATTTGTCTCTTGAGCTCCAACCCATCCCCCATAGCCCCATCCCGACAAAACAACAACATAAGGGACCCAGGGTAGGACAGTTGTAATGTGAATCTTAAAAATTTGTCTATTCACTAGAATACAAATTATGTCGGTAATCAGCTATTTTGAGTTTTTTTATGCAGTGCCAGTGTGTGAATTGTTATGCCACTCAAGAAAATTCTGATCTCTATTTTCGGCGAATGTGTGAATCTGAATTTAAAAAATTAAACTAATTTAAGTCCTACAAGAAGTGGAGTTCTGGGAAGGTTTCAGCTCACCAGGTCTGCGAGTCGACTGACATTGGTCTGTATCACATTTTGTATGGACGACTTGGCACAATCCCCTTCCAACGTGGTCAGTCGGGCACTGACATTCTGATCCCCCTCTCGGAGCATCTCGATCAACTTCTGCAAACAGCGAGGAGAAAAACGGTTCAAAGAGTCAATCCTAAGGGTACATAAATTAAAGTTAAAAATAAAATAAAATATAGATTTTATAATTCCAATTATTAAAATTTTATCCTCAATATATTGAAATATCCCCCCCGATTCTAAATTTTACCATTTTATTTGGACGGGAAAAATATTCAGACTTATATTTTTAGCCTATGTATTATTCACACCATTGGGTTAAGGATGATTAAGGTTGAATTTGAGAGGATGTGTAGCTGCATTTGTGTGGAGGGAGAGTGAAAAACCACCCTTTAGTACTCCCGGTTTGAACCTCAATCTCCCTGTCATTGGCAGTCTAGTCTATTGTTTGAGTGGCACCTTAGACTATACGGCCACTGAAGAGGTTTTCAGGAATTTGAGTGCTAAGACTCGTGGTAGAGAGAATTTTGATATTAAGATAGATTCTTGATTATTTTGATAGCAGTAAACATTAAGGGTAACAATATAATAAAAGAATCACGTCTGATATCCCCCTTACTTACTCTATGGCATTAGGAACTCCAATACCAAACTTATAAAAGTACGCCACCTACCCCTATCTTGTGCTAGTCCACCTCATTACACCCTATCCTTATCTTGAGATAGTTCTATCCAGTCCACGTCATTACACCTTTATCTCTATCTTGAGCTAGTTCTATCCAGTTCACGTCATTACACCTTTATCTCTATCTTGAGCTAGTTCTATCCAGTTCACGTCATTACACCTTTATCTCTATCTTGAGCTAGTTATATCCAGTTCACGTCATTACACCTTTATCTCTATCTTGAGCTAGTTCTATCCAGTTCACGTCATTACACCTTTATCTCTATCTTGAGCTAGTTCTATCCAGTTCATGTCATTACACCTTTATCTCTATCTTGATCTAGTTCTATCCAGTTCACGTCATTACACCTTTATCTCTATCTTGATCTAGTTATATCCAGTCCACATCATTAATCCCTATCTCTTTCAAGTCCATTCTAATGTTATCCTTCTATCTGCATATATATCTTCCAAATGGGTGTTTTAGGACTATAATTTATCTATATTCTACTGTAATCAATTCTTAAATAAATAAATATTATTTTGATTAATATCTGATTTGAATATAAAAATGTTCCTTTAGGATTCAATTTAAAATATTTTCAACTCATTTTATTTGTTTCAGAATCAATTTGAGTTGGTAAGCTAAGATTTGGATTTGATTCTAAGTAAAAAAATAAAAAAACCTCAGTGTAGCAGGTAAGTAATGAATCCTGAGTCGGTGTTGGCAGCCCTGCGGTTACTTACATGATCTTTAAGCTGGTCCTCCAGTACCCACTGCAACTTCTTGTTGAGCGTGTCGTTGACGAGCGAGACGTTGGCGGACATCTGGTTCATCCACAACGTCAGGGCCTCTTTCTCGGCAGTGTCAGTATTGGAGACAGGCCTGGGCTCCTGACTCAACTTGGACAGCTTGTCCACAGCCGACTGGGAACAATCAAATGTTATATGCTGTGACCCGCCTCGGTGGCGTAGTTGGCTAACATGCTAGTCGTGTTGAGCCCGACTGCCAAGGATGGGGAGATCGAGGTTCGAATCTCGGTCGGGTGAACTGGGGTGGTTTTTCCTAAATGGTTTTCCACTCTCCCTCCACGCAAATGCGGGTTCACTTCCTCTATTCAACCTTCTCAATTCCTAATCCATTAGCGTAATTAGTACTTAAGCGTATAACCCGAACGGGTAGTAAGACGCGGTGCTAAATAATAACATATGCTGTGAAGAACGCATACGTTCAGGAAGGCTGACTTCACAGCTAGTAAGCTTTTTGGTTCAATCAAAGGGAATCACTAAAATAACAAGAGTTTATGTTGCCATGATGGCGGGGGAAAAAAATGCAAATATATTTACATTCTTAGTTCGTTTAGATAATGTTGTAAAGAGAAATTGTAAATTAGTCCTTAAGGAAATATTATTGGAAGCTTTTGATGAAATTTTGGATGGACTTTAAAATTAATAGATCGAATCAAGAATAGTTATTGAATGCTCAATTTTAGCGACTTTCAATAAATGTTGGTCATAAGTGGGCTTTATATAAAAATTAGGGTTTAGAAGTTTGTCCTATTGAATATATTTATTTTATGTTCTATTGTCTGGTGTGTAACCAGAGTAACTGACCTACATTTAAGTTTTAGTCTCTCACCATGAATTACTACTCATTTTGGTTGTACGTATATTCACTAAATATACTAATGTATCAGAATTTGGGGGAGGTTGAATTTTATTTAGAGGAAAAGTACCCAAAATTGTGTGAAGGTATAGCGGAAAACCATTTAAGAGAAACCACCCCCAGTACAATCAAAACAGGATTCAAACCCTGATCCCCCCCCAAAGTCTATTGTATATTCTATTGCGAGAGTGATACCCTCATTTAGAACATTAAGTTAGTTTGTTAGAATTTATAGACTTGAATTAAAATGTGGGTGGTAAATTCTTTTTCACAATTGATAAAAGTGATATCCACTGAGTATATCAGCACACAACTTACAAACCAACCATTAATTCATCACTGTAAAATGGGAAACTCCGACCATACCAACGATAAACAAAGTTCAGCAATGTCGGGAATCTTACTTGGGCCCTGCCAATCAGTAGGTGTACACTCTATCGACCGAGATGCCAGGTTATTTTCTACCTAAAACATGTTGTAACCTCCAAGACTGCCGCAGATAACAATAAAGCAAGGTAAAGCTGCCACGTCACCGGGTAAATACAGCTCACACGTAGGAGACTCATTCTTGCCGTGTCTTACCTTGAGCGAGGTTATGTTAAGCGAGAATGTTTTGGACGCCTCTTCCAGCCGGGCACTCTGGTCCTTGATGGCCGTGACGCTGTTGTCCAAGTCTCGTATCTGACTGCCAAACGAGGCGACGCTATTGGAGAGAGCTTGCAGATCGCGAGGCACATTGACTAGTTCTGGAGCTGCCTTCAACTGATCCTCCACGCCTTGCAAGCTGCTCTGTACCACTATCAACTAAAATAAAAAAAAAAAAAGAGTGTCGGTTATCAGGGTTACCACTCTTTTTATAATACAAAATTCCCTGTGATTTTCAGACACCTTAATAAAGTAGTATAAAGGATTTAAATTTTATTTTTCATAAAATTGACTATTGTTAACTCATGCCATTGGTGTTTATAACAGAATGATTTGACCTGAATAAGGGTTACAACAAAACATACAAAAAAAAAGTTGAAATAGTGACTGATTTTTTAAAAAGAAAAAGTGATCTGATTTGCAATTAATAATCAATCAAAAGAATTAAAAAATAAGTCTTTCTTTAACATAAATCAAGTTATTTGCAAATAAATAAAACTAGCTAGGTAAATGAGTTTTTTTAAATCCGCTACTACTAAATTTGACCACCTAGCACTTAAGTTGAACCACTAGCTTTTTATTAACAGTTGTATAAATAATAAAAGACAGGAAGATCAAAAACAAGGTTTCAATTTAGATTAAACTTTAAGTATTAATTTAACAATAATCATAAGCTTAATTCCTAAATGTGTCATTTCATGGCTACATAAAGAATTATATAAATAGAAAAATAAATAGTTACAAATTAGGTATTTATAACATTTTAGTGACCTGGTGGTTTAGGGGTAAGGTGTCAGACTTCTGTGTTGAGGGTCCGGGGTTCGATCCCCGTTCCCGGCACAGATTTATCTGATTGCCAAACCCTTCCTTCACCTCTGACAAGACGTGTATTATATCACAACTTGTGAATGTGAGGAATGCCAGGCCTCCACCGTGGTTCGGATTCCACGTTAAACTGTAGGTCCTCTATTTCATCTCACGATCACCCTACCATTACACATTAGCATAAGTGCGTACAACCCGAATGGTTAGTAAGACGCGGTGATAATAATAATAATAATAATAATAATAATAATAATAATAAATAATAATAATTAATAATAATAATTAATAATAGTAATAATAATAATGATAATGATAATAATAATAATAATAAAACATAACATTTTCACTTATTTTCATTTATTTGTGGTATTTAAAGTGCTCTTTCTGAACAGATTGACTATATCAGCACATTACTTATAAACTAATTTAAATCTAGAACTCCAGCCCTTAGGCCATTAATTCCTCAATTTGAAAGAGGTGACTCACATTTCACAAATGAAACATTTTTCGGCCATGCCAGGAATCGAACCCAGGACCCTTAGCTTAGTAGACAGATACGCTACCGACTGAGCTAAGGTGTCGGACTACTTATACCCTAACAAAATTGTATAATGTATTTTGTTAAAGCTAATATTTACTATTTTATAATAATAATAAAAGCCTCATAACTAAGAATGTGTTTTAATTTAGTGACAAACATAACATAAAAAACCTAAGATTAACTTTTAAATTCGTATAAAGCCACATAATAATTAAAAAAATACTAAAATATTAGGCAAATAATCCAAATGGGTAGTGAGACGCAGTGCTAATATATATCTATATATAAATTTAATATTAAAAAAAATTGATGTAGTGTTTTTCTATTATTTTTTTAGTGTGTAAAGGTCTACATATTAAATAGTAGTAAAAATAGCAAAAAAGTGACTTAAATAACCATTTATTATAAAAAGTAAATTTTAATTAATTGATTAAAAAAAAAGCTACTCTTGGTTAAAAAAGAGACTTGTTGTGTGACCTCTGAAATATAGTCGTTGCGCAAACTAATGTTTCAAGTAGAAAATAGGGGAAAATAAGCATTAACATGTTTGAAGCAGAGTGCTTATTTCTTCACTACACATTTTATTCCATGCAAAGGCCTATTATTTAAAGATTGTAGCTTATTGTTCCAAATTAACAAATATTCCAGTATTTTTTTTAAAGTGTTTTTGGTGAAATTTCCTGTGTTTTCCCGATTTTTTAGAGATGCAAAAAAAGCTCCGTGTTTTTTCGTTTCTCCAGTTGCTTGGCAACCCTGGTTATGAGAGCAAGGCTGTAACTGGTTGGTTGGGTTGGGCTTTCAATATTCCCTCACACCACACAATATAATATTTAAAAAAAAGTATGTTTTTTAACAACACGTCCTACCAGTTTGAGTTACACGCATATGTAATAGTTATGCTAATGTATTAGGGATGATTGAGGTTGAATTTACAGGAAGTGCATCCACATTTGTGAGGAGTGAGGGTGGTAAACATATGAAAAACCACCCTTAGTACACCGAACAGGAATTTGTGCCTCATTATCCTGTCCAGTCCAGAGCGTGAGTGATTCTCTAAGACTATTAAACCAATGTTGCAGGTTTAAACAGTAATTAATACTTTGATTTAATAAAACAGAGTTTATCTTTCTGAAAAGCAATTTTATGTAATAATAATGGAATAACTCTTCAAGGCCCTACATGTCCACTCACCTGAGAGTCATAGTTGCCAAGTTGTTTGACTCCTTGACAACTGTTCAAGGTCCTACATGTACACTCACCTGAGAGTCATAGTTGCCAAGTTGTTTGACTCCTTGACAACTCTCCAAGGCCCTACATGTCCACTCACCTGAGAGTCATAGTTGGCAAGTTGTATGACTCCTGACAACTCTTCAAGGCCCTACATGTCCACTCACCTGAGAGTCATAGTTGCCAAGTTGTTGTGTGAGGGAAGCGATTTTAGAGAACAGCTCAGTTTGGTTCTGCTGTAGCTCTCTGGAGAGAGAATGGCACTTCTGGAGTGCATCAGGAACGCCTTGACTTCCCGCGACAACTGCACAGTAAAACCAAAACTTACATTTAATAAAACAACACATATGTTAGAGTCATTTTAATAAAAGTGAAGTTTTTAGCGACTGAGAGCGTACTAAAGTGTAAAGAAGTGTTATATAGGGTGCACTTTGTACCTATAATTACATATACAGCAGAAACATGGACATTGGATGTAAGAGAGACCAAGAGAAGCTCTACACAAGGACAATTTTTCATCCTCCTCCATAATCTATGATTAACACAATGAATCAGTGGTCATTTAAAAATTGTCAGCGGTATATAGTCTTCAAGTAAATTCGAGTGGCTTATTTACCGACAAAGATCAGCACTTCTTGAGACCAATCCCAGTTGGTAATTTTACTAATAAAAGATTTACTTATAATATTTAATATGTCAATATAAGTAGATAATTATATCAAGAGTAAAATTATATCATTGGCATAACAAATGTGTCCTAAAAGTTAATGTACTGGGTTACGTCTATAGTCTTGGAGTTTTTACTATGTTCCTTGGTGATTTACAATAGCCCCATGGCTTCTTTGGTGCTGACTGACAGTTCACAGCTGACAGCTGACGGCTTTGAAAAGCTACCAGACCAAATTATGTATCCCTACACCGAACCATATGATCTGCAAAAAACATGTCTTTAGCAGTTGTCACTTCTGACAGTCAAAATTTAGGTATATACCTAAATGTTGACTGTCAGAAGTCAGCTGTGTACTGTCAGTCAGCACCAAAGAAGCCATGGGGCTACTGTAGTTTAGTTATTATCTAAGTAAGTTCAAGTAACCTATATTTTATAGAACTCAGTAATTATTTATTTGAGCTATTTAACGTGCGCTTTCTGACCAGAGTGATTAAATCAGCACATGAGAATTTCTATGAGTGAGAGTGAAAGGGCCTTCCAACTTTGCAGGGAAAGGTATTTTCACATATCTTCAAGGGTTCTTTTATATCCAACAATCAACATGAGACAGACGGCTTTATTCCCTCTCCGAAAGAAGTTGTGCTACAGATTTGTATCGCTTGAAAAATCAGATGACCCTGGTTGAGTTTGAACCCACAAACATAGGCTCCTGAGGTGAACAATTTACCCCAAGACTACAGAGATTGACAGCTCAGTAATAATTTGTGTTGTCTTACTTTAAAGTATTACACTATGGGCCAATCTTAAAAGCTGCACCACAGGGAACCATGCAAAGTAAACTTACTACCCTTTAAGGTAAATGAAGAATACAATATTTACAGTTGTTCGTTTCAACAACATTGCGATCTTTATTCCAAGATACAAACATAATTTATATTAAATAAGCCCAATTAAAATCAGGAGATCCTAAGAAAAGAGTAAGCTTTCAAGAAAAGTGCATGCTGAAATTTATCTGATCAGTTGTGATTTTCGGGTATTATTGCAGGGGAGAATTCTATCAGTGAAGTATAATGTCAACCATCTTTAGCGCTTAAAGATATAAATTTGGAACAAGCTTCTAAAAAAGAAAAGAAAATATACTTGTGTAAATGAAATGATGGCAGTTCATTTAAGAAAGAATCATGACTATTATTATCAGGTAAAATCATGCTCCATGTAAAGTAAACTTAAATAAGTCAGGTATTCCCAAACTTTTATAGACCGAACCTCCCTTTACATGTCAAATTTTCCGTGCACAAGGTCAATAACTCAGCTGATCTGTTTACACAAAGCCAGTAGCTGACCCTCAGTTGCTGTCCTATTCAAGTGGTCAGTAACTCAGCTGATCTGTTTACACAAAGCCAGTAGCTGACCCTCAGTTGCTGTCCTATTCAAGTGGTCAGTAACTCGGCTGATCTGTTTACACAAAGCCAGTAGCTGACCCTCAGTTGCTGACTCTATCAATGTGCTCGGTGTAAACCAAGTATTAGTTTGAAGACCACCTAGGAGATTTTAACCTGACAGGTTACAATATTTTAATATCTTCAGAAGGTTTATGTCTTGGACGTACAAGGTGTTGAGTTGTTTGTTACCACATATTATTTGACTAAAAAATAATGGTACAACACAGTTGTACATAATTTATAACATAAAATATTTTAACTATGGTAGGAAAACTTTTTTTTAAAAACAAATAGTTCTAAGTTAACTGCCCTTAAATAATAAAAATTCCTGAATATTTTTTAGCTTTATACTATTTGTTCAGGCTACAAGCATATGTTCTCATTAAAATATGTTATAGATGAAGGTTTGATTTAGAGAAAATGTATTAACGTTTGGATGGAGGGAGAGTGGAAAACCACCTTCAGTACCCCCGACGAGGACTTGAACCCTGATCTCCCTGTCACTAGGAATACAGTCCAACATGAGAGTGACGTGGTAGAACATATCAAGGTCAGTGATTTTTAAAATTATGTTGATGATAAATTTTAACAATATTATTATTATTACTATTAGCACTGTGTCTTACTACCCGTTCGGGTTGTACGCACTTACGCTAATGTGCAATGGTAGGGTGATTGTGAGATGGAATTGAGGACCTACAGTTTAACGTGGGATCCGAACCACGGCGTAGGCCTGGCATTCCACATATTTACAAATTGTGATTAATTATTGTCAGAGGGGAAGGAAGGGTTTGGCAATCAGATAAATCCGTGACCGAGGATTGAGCCCCGGACCCCCAGCACAGAAGTCTGAAACCTTACCCCTAGACCGCCAAATTACTTTTGAACAATATTGCTAAAGATTAATTTTGTTAATATTACAAATTTTCAAAAAATTCAGTAAACAGTAAACTAACCTCAAATATTATAGTTTAGTGAAATAATAATATATGCTAGGCTAATGTTGAAAATCTACAGGTAAATTACCTATTTGGTATTTTGAGCAAAATAATTATGGCTGAGCCATTTTCAAAAGATTCAAATTTAAAAATATCAGATAGTAGGCTACCCTTAATTTCAGCAATGAGATAAAAATCCTGATTTGGCCTCGATGTGATATCTAAATATCAAAGTTTGTAATAAAATTCAGAAAAACGATTTGCCTATACCCTTGGTACAAACAGACATTGGGACATACAGAAATATAAGACAACTTTTTTTGTGTTCAAAACCATTTAAAACGTCAAATTCCTCACAATCTAGAGGTAGTAAATTCTCAAGATTACAATATTTTCTCTAATGAGTGAGTAAGTAGTCAGTCAATTGTGGGAAAAGGACGCAGTGATGACCGAACCCCAATTACTATTGAAAGCAAACTAAAAATATTTTATTTTCATATGAAGGCCTTTTTTTTAGAAAATACAAACTTTTTTTTAGTTTGGCAATGATTACATTGCTATTTCATAGGTATTAATTAATAACTTCTATCAAAAATTACAGCTGCAGATCACACGACCAACAAGGGAGGGGGGAGGGGGGTCAGGTGGGGATGTGGGTGGTTCAAAATCATAAATCTAGGACATGACGATACTTACTACTAAACCCTAAGAAATAAGAATATAGTTAATTTATACAGTAATGGTGAATTTTTATTTGTGTAAGAGGGAGGAGGTGGAGGGGGGGGGGGGGGTCAGTTAAAAAAAAGGTNGGGGGGGTCACGTAACAAAAAAGTTTTTCACAGGGACTTTCTATGAACCTCTCCCTCAGTTTATATTTTTAAAAATAGGATGCTTCTAGAAGCTATTTGTAGTGATCCTTGTTTGGAGAGTTTTTGGAAATTATTATTCTATTATGACAGTTATTTAGAATAGTGATATCCACATTTTTTTAAAAAATTTGGATACTCCTAGAGGCTATTTAGAATAGTCTTCCTTTGGCAAATTTTTGAAAATTTGGATGGTTCTAAAAGCTATTTTAAGAAGTGCTCATTAGAATATTGTTTTATAAATTAGATTCTATAGAATTTATTTGAAGTGGTGCTCACCCGGAATTTAGAGCTATTTAAAATTAGAAGCTATTGAAAATTGTCTTCCTTAACACATTAAAAAAAAATTAATGCTTTTGGAAGATAATTGAAGTGGCCTTCGCTTGGATTTAAAAAAAAATGCATATAGATGCTATTTGGAGTGACTCCCTACGGGTATTTCTTATAAATATCAGATACTTCTAGCAGCTATTTAAAGTATATTCGCCTGGAAATTATTTGATAACTAAATGCCTCTAGAAGTTATTTAAAGTTTAATACAAGGTCATCTTTAAGCTTCGTATTTAAAAACTTCGGAAAATTTCGAGGAGTGGCGTGAGGGGTTGAACCCCATTTCCCCTTTTTTTACCCTATCTTTACGCCCATGTTTCCTGATATACAGTCCAATTTTCATATATAAGGCTTATAAGACCGCTAAAAATATATTAGTGCTTTCTCGTATGTCAGGTAGGTCTAGGTAAATTTTTCGAAAACAAGTTATTCGAAAATCAATTTATCGAAATCAATTCATCAAAAGTAATTTTGTCAAGAATCAATTTTTCGAACCATCAATTTTACGAACGATATGTTTGTCGAAACCACATTTTTCTAAATCAATTGCCCGAAAATCAATTTCCCAAAGTGAATTTACCGACAATCAATTTTGCGAATTGCAAATTTTTTTTTTTTGAAAATCAATTTAGCAAACTGCGAGTTTTCCGGAAGCTATTTTATCGAGGACTGAAAATCACTTACCCCTATCCTCACCCCCCTCTAGGGAGGAATACCCCTAACCTAACCTAACCTAAACTAACCTAAGCTATAATTTTATTATATTTTGAACTTATCGTTTGAAAATTTTATTTTCAAAAACCTCCTTTTTGAAACATTTATTTTGAAAAACAGATTTGGGGTAAATTCATTTTCGAAAAACTTCTCGTTCGAAGAATTTCTAAATCGAAAAACTGCATTTCAAAAAAAATTTATTTCCGAAAAAATGATTCAGAAAAATTTATTTTCGCCTAATTGATTTTCGAAAAACTATTAGTTCGAAAATTTGCTATGCTGAAAAATTGGTTTTCGAAAAATTAAACTTTGAATAATTGAATTTCGAAAAACTGATTTTCGAAAAATTGCTATTCGGTAAACTCGCCGGCTACCATGTCAGGTAATGTTATCTGCAGCTGTCACTTTCGGTAGATAATATCAACTGCTTTAAAAACACCATTTACAACAGTATCTAAAGTGTTTTAAATTTTGGCGGCAAAAATATGTTTGTAAGCTTATTTTCTAAAAGGCCCTTCCTATTAAAATTGGATTGTAGGCCTACCAAAGTGTATACTCGAAAATACGATTCTACTTGTAATCACCCCCTCCCCCTCTTCCAACAACTTCAATCTTGGTTACGTCACTGCACCACAGAACATTGTCATGATACACGGACGTGGGAATTTGATATCAGCAAGGACGACACGTCACGCAAAAACAACTCAAGGTCAACGAAAAGCGAATCTCGACACGACCAAAGAATAATACGTGAAAACAAACGTAAGAGGCTAGTTTGGACGAGCGGTTATCGAGGATGACCCTTTAATTTAAATACGTTGTCTATCTGTGCCAAGATATGATTTCCCATTCCTATGTTAGTGAATTTAGGTTTAGTCAAACGCGTTTTAATTTCCCTGTATCCTTTAATTGACGCAAGTTAATTTCCCTGTCCTAGAATTGACAGCAGGTTAATTCCCACTCCTATAAATGACACCAAGTTAATTTCCCTGTATCCTTTAATTGACACCAAGTTAATTTACCTGTCTTAGAATTGACAGGTTAGTTTCCCTGCTCTACAATTGACTTCAGGTTAAATTCCCACGCCTAAAAATGACACCAATATAATTTTCCTCTTCTAGATTTGACAGAAAAATAATTTCCCTCTCTTAGAATTGACACCAAGTTAAATTTCCTGTCCTATAATTGACAGCAAGCTAATTTACCTCTTTTAGAATTGACACTAAGTTAATTTTCCCGCCCTATAAATGACAACAAGTTAATTTTACTATCCTATGATAATTTACACCAAGTTAATTTATTGTTCTAGAATTGACATCATGTTAATTTTCCCAATATAGAACTGAACAAAGTTAATTTCCCTGTTCTAGAATTGACATCAGACTAATTTCCCACTTCTATCTTTTACACCAAGTTAAATTCTCTGTCCTAGCATTGGCAGCAGGATATTTTATATTGTGTTGAAAACGCGGCTATCAAAACTATACTTTACTGAGTATTAATTATGGTAAAATCATTTTTAAGTCTTACGTTTTAAGTTTTAATGGTTTCAAAACTGTCCATCATAGACTCTGCCTTAAAATATGAGTGAAGAATGACCCTGGGCACGGGACGAATCCTGGATAGCTTAGTGGTTAGAGCATTGGCATACTGAGCCAAAGATCCCGGGTTCGATTCCCATGTCCAGGTGTCATTTTTCAATTTTTAGTTTCAAAACTATTTCAAAAATAAAATTATCTGATTTTCAATAACATTCCAAATCAAATGTGGCAGTTATGAAATCATCGAAAAATATCGTTTTTCAGTACAAAATGTCTCTTTTTAGAAGAAAGGGCTTGGAATTACCTAACTAAAGAGAATTTAGATGTTACGATCGGATAAAAACTTTAGCTTTCCCTGGCAATGAACGTATATGGTAAGAGGAAAGGCTTGAATTGACGTACATAAAACAGTTCAAAAAACCGGATCAGATAAAATTGTAGATTTAAATGGTGTCTCGTGTACTTCTTTACTACAAAATTTATAGACACTTCACAAAAATACAAAATAACTCTAAAAATATCGATTTTTCATACAAAACTTCTATTTATAAAATAAAGACCTTGGAATTACCTAGGCTTAATAGGCTTAAATGCCTATGATCATACATCTAACATTCCTCAAGTAAACTAAATTAATTTTTAACAGGGTCACAACAGAATGTTCAAAGGTAATTTAAGGATTATTTAGTTTTTATGCTTCAAGCCTGACATTCCTATAATAAATATGGCAGAGTGAGGGTGAAAACATATTGTTTGTTTGGAAATTAGTCCTTAGGGGTCGTCCATAAACCTCTTAACGCTTTGAGTGGGGAGTAACCTTTAATGTCTACATATGGTTACATGGAGGGAGGGGGTACATCAAAGTGTTACGTAACACAGATCTTATACTAATATTCTAATGCTCAAAAGTAATATTATTGTTCATGTTTTCACCTATGATTAAAAAAACATACTTATAGATAACTTCAGAATATCTGTGGCGTTGAAAATTCCAGTTTAGCACTTACGTTTTGTCTATTAATATTTCAAATGTGCTTAAGTGTTATTGTCTACCCGAGACTATGAACGCCAAGCACATTCGAAAGTACACATTTTCATGCGCATGACAGTGACATGTTTATACTTATTGCACTTGTTTAAATTTGTCCAATCTACTGACCCCCTCAGGTGCTTTTAGTTGGATAACAATTGTCAGTCGAAGCGGCCTTAATTTATAAGTATAGTTGAGTTTGAGTATAATTTTGATTCCTACTGCACATTCTTTTACAAAGGCCGTGAATAATCACTTGTGTTTGTACAAAAAACAAAAATATTTTCTTCAAAAAGAAGAGACTTGTTCATTGTTTGCGTATAACAAGCGATATCAAAAAAAAAAAAATAGTGGAAGAGTCTCAAAACGATGTTGTTGTGAAATGGAAAGAAGCAAAAGTACAAAATTTATCTCAAGGCAAGTTTGAGGAGTCCATCAATAGTTTTATTTCTTCGTACCAGAATCATGTTATGAAAAGTAAAGCTTCAAATATCATTATTAAATACAAAAGATAGGTGTATTTATACCTTTTCCCTTATGATAAATTAGTGTGTATGTACATAAATGCAACTATTATATACCCGTTACGGTGGCCGCATTGTCTAAATTGCCGTTCTCTCAGTATACTAGACGGGCGATGTTGGGGAGATGGGATTCAAATACCAGTCAGATCTACTGAGGGTTGCTTTTCCTAAATGGTTTCCCGCTCTCCCTCCATGCAAATGCTGGTAGATTTTCTTTAAAATCCCAACTTTTTAGTTTACATTTTTTAGGGTGGTATAGTCAAATTGTAGTTATTCTAGTTATTTTTTATTATATTTATCTAATGGAGTAGAAATGAGGAAGGTAGAATGTTAGAGGTAATCTACCCTCTTTAACGTGGAGAGAGATTATAAAACCATTTAGGAAAAGCCACTCTGAGGTACACCCGACAGGTATTCGAACCCCGATTTCCACTTCATTGGCCATCTAGTCTTTTTCGAGTGTGAAGCCAAGATTCAGAAATGATGTTGGAACGAAACATGAGTCGAGGTATTAATAAGTTAATTAAAGTAAATTTGTATATTAATCTAAAATATAATGTAGAAAAGTTGAAAAGTGCACAATATTAATAAAGATGTTTACCTCAGAGTCAAGCATCGGATGTGGGCACTTCAACATCATCATGTAGCGAGCGCTACTATAGAAAAGGGCCATCCTACTCGGCACATAGTAGAGCCACAGCGTCTTGCTCTTACTCAGATCGCAAACCTGACATCCATAACATAAATATAGCAGAGGTTTTCCCTCATGAACCTGAGGAATTTGAACTCACCGTCTTTATGTCTGTACTTGTCTGTCTTATCTGTTTGTATGTGTAGCTACCCGTAGACAATAATACTCTCTGAAATCATTTATGTTCAGTATTTAAAATAGATTTTAAGAAGTATTAATTCTGAATCCCTCCTTTAGTATCACAAAACTTCCCTATGAAAAAATGACGTCCATTCTTGGTGAGAAAAGTTACGGAACATAGGTTGGGGGGTGGCTAAAAAGGTAAGAAAAAAAGTGTTACGTGGCTTATGGACGACCTCTTAGTGAACGTGACTATACCCTATCTCTGGTAGAAGAGGTGGTGTGTAACAGATAGAAGAACATTTATTGCTAACTTTGGCTGAAAGTGACTAATGTCATCATATTCGGGGATCAAAATTTGTATTCGATTAATAACTAAGCAAAAAACGCTTTTAATCATACTTCCCTAAGGATAAATGTATAATTTGCGTGTTCGTGGCTCATTGAAAGAATAAAATATATTAATAAAACTATTATGTTTTAAGTTGAGTCAACTTCTACCGAGTGATAGGACTAAGGAATTAAGAATAGGGAGTCTGTAAACAGTGCAATTTGTTGGTGTGGGGTCGATCTCTTACGGAGAACTTACACGTTGTGAGACGGAAAGTTTTCCCTACATTTAAAAAAAATTATTATTCTGTAAATAATTTCAATTTATTAAATGGACTAACGCGCAAGTCGTGTTGAACTAGACCGCCGAGGACGGGGAGATCGAGGTTCGAATCTAGGTCGGCTGAACTGGGGGGTGGTTTTTCCTAAATGGTTTTCCACTCTCACTTCCACGCAAATGCTGGTTCACTTCCTCTAAATTCAACCTTCCTATTTCCTAATCCATTAGTGTAATTAGTACTTAAGCGTATAAACCGAACGGGTAGTAAGACGTAGTGCTAGAATTATTATTAGTATTATTATTAAATGGAACTAGTTTAATCGAGATATAGATATCCCATCTCATCCCATCAAAATGAAAGTTGGAGACTTTGTGATTCTTACTAATAGTGGTTTACGTGTCAGTGGCCACATGGTCTAAGGCGTCTCGCAAAATACTAAACTGCCGATGACAAGGAGATCGGGTGCAATGAGGGAGGGTTTTCCTAAATGGTTTACCACTCTCACTCCACGCAGATGTGGGTGCAATTCCTCTAAAATTAAACCTTCCTCATCCCTAACACATTAGCGTAATCATTACATAGGCTTATAACCCGAACGGTTATTCAGACGCGCTGCTAAAAGAAAAGTAGTAAAGAAACTAATGAATCCAAGCCTTTGCAGACCCGTTACGTTCGTAAATCATACTTCAATATTTTATCAATAAGTTAACTAAAATAATGTTAAGGTTGGCCCGACATTAATTGTCTCTCCCCTTTCCTCTGTGCTTCCTATATACCCCTCCCACACCACCGCTACCCCTCCCCCATCTTATAACCCACTACATTTTGGAAGTATTATAGGCTCTAGGTTCCACCCCAAGCCGCCACTGGAGAAAATGTTCATCTTTAGGAATACTACGCATCTTACGGATACGGAGTGTGTATACTCCATTCACGGTAGGAATTACTCTCTGAAAGTTCTTTTTTCCTAACCATATCCTACTATGTAATAGAATTCTGGTAGGGAAAAAGGCTAACAGACCCTAGACGGCCGGGGATATACGCGGTAGATTTTCCTAGCTGTCACAACCTCTCCTACCGTAGATAGGGTATAGAGTGGACAAGAACTTATTAAATACGAATGGAGGGTCGTACTCAGGAGGAATGTTTTGGGGTTTCGAACCACTTTCAAAAGTATTTTAAATATAGCTGTTCTTTCCAGTCAACAAACGATTAAAATAACCAGTGAAAACAAGGTACAGTGGACTATATTCGATATAGAATTGTGATAGGAATTGTTTACCCCGTCCAAATGAGGTTCTCCCACAATGGAGGCCTACCTTGTTGGGGAAACAAGGGGGCTGACTTGGCGGTGTCTTTCAAACTCTTGTTGTTTCTAGATAACGAAGGCCACTTTAGGGCCTGTAACACACGACTCGCACTCGGACACAGATTTGTGCATCACTTAGTGCACCCATTCTGGCAAACACCCTACCTATGTGTCCAGACTACCGCGCTCAACTGAACTGCTCTCTCTCAAAAACCAACGACCTTTCTTCCCCCTCCCCTTCAACACTCTCAAAACGGAGGGAAACCATCAAAAACGGCGGGAAAACGTCCGAAGAATAAACAACAAATAAAAAACCAATATGTATAAAGCATTATATAAAAAAACCTATGCTAATTAAACTACTACACAAAATCTATTTTACAATATTAAATATATTCAGTTCAGAGACTGAACAATAGCTTTATTATTGCTTCTTAATGCCTAGGCTGGTACCTAATAAAGTAGAAGAGTCTTGTCAAATTCATAACACCTACAAATCCAATTACGTTAAGAAAAATTCTTTAGATTTCTTCAAGAGGAACTTAATAATTTGTTTAAAAAAAAGCCCTAGCATCTTCTTTTACGGAACTTCACCATGAGCTATCCCGGGTAGACACGGACCAAAATTAATGTCTGGCAACGCCGTGCGGGATTGCTACATGGCTTCTTTGGTGCTGACTGACAGCTGACGGCTTTGAAAAGCTACCGGACCAAATTATGTATCCCTACGCCGAACCATATGATCTGCAAAAAACATGTGTTTAGCAGCTGTCACTTCTGACAGTCAAAATTTAGATATATACCTAAATGTTGACTGTCAGAAGTCAGCTGTGAACTGTCAGTCAGCACCAAAGAAGCCATGGGGCTACTGTAGTATTATATATGTGAGGGTGTGAAGGCCATATTTTAAGTACGCGAAGTCGACGCGAACCTTGAAATATACGAAGAAAACTTGAAGCCAAAGTCAAAGATAGATTTTTTTTGTATATAAAACTACTTTTGATTTTTTAATTATTATTTGTTATGTGCATCTAGGTAAACAAAGGTTTAGAGGGGGGAAAAAAGCACATTGTATTATTTTATGATGACATATCTGAATTTATCCATGCTTACATTATCTCTTATTTAATCTGTAGTCGGTGTAAGAATACTGTTTAATAGCAAGTCTAGAAATGATCATAATATAATGTTGCGATGTGTAATATTAATAAGACATCGTGCGCATCAACAGAACAATCAACCGTACGACCTTGAACAACAAGGTTTAGACTTTCTTTTTGTCGGTCCATCGTCAACACCGACGAACAAAAATAATTTTTTATATTAAACTCAGACAAAAACAGTGACAGAGAGAGGTAAAGTCTGTTCACCGTAGGAATTGTTTTCTGAAAGGCCTTTTTCCCTACCAGAAATCTATTATATAGTAGGATATTGGTAGGAAAAAAGACCTTTCAGAGAGTAATTCCTACCGTGAATGGAATTTACGACTATAAGTCTGTTACATAGGCATCGTTAGCTAGTATTTATTACTGGGAAGTTTACGACTATACGTCTGTTACATAGGCATCGTTAGCTAGTATTTATTACTGGGAAGTTTACGACTATACGTCTGTTACATAGGCATCGTTAGCTAGTATTTATTACTGGGAAGTTTACGACTATACGTCTGTTACATAGGCATCGTTAGCTAGTATATATTACTGGAGAGAAGAACAAACCCTAATAAAATTACAATTATTTTGTAAACTTCTGTGGGCTTGGGTTAAAGTGCTCTCCTTAGGATCCAATGTTCGTGGGTTCAAACCCAAGCGGGGTCGACGGATTTTTCTTGAGCGATAAAAGTCCGTAGCACAACTTCCCTCGGAGTGTAAGTAAAGCCGTCGGTTCCATCTCGATTGTGGCATGTAAAGGAAACCTGTAAGGTATGGGTACCGGCAAAATTGGTAGGCCCTTTCCCTCTCGCTCATAGAAATTCTCGTGTGCTAATATTAACAGTCGGTTCAGTAAGTGCATGTTAAACACCTCAGATAAATAATAAAAATAAAATCGTAAACATTTCACGCCAAATGAAACATGATTAGTTTGAAAACTAAATTAATCATGTAAGTCATGTGAATCGCTTGAAACGTGCTTTTTTTCAATTTTCTGAATAAAACAATTCGTTATTTCTTTTAAAGTTCCTCCTAAAATTGTACCATTTGGCTACCTATCGGCGCGGTTGTCATTCTAACGACGCCTCAAGAGGGTTATTTATAGCTGTACAAAAACAAACAAAAAAAAAACCATTACACCGCCTGGTGCCTCTACATGAGGGGTCTGCAACCTTTTTGGGCCTCTAACAACTTAACATGGTGTCTACTAAACTTGACCAATAAAATTCCCGACTTTTTCCCTGATAATTTCCTAAAATTCCTGACTCAGAAGTATGTCACACCCTTCTAGCACCCTCCTTCACGGTTTGTGTTAATATATTTTATGAATAATAATAAGTTTTAAAGTTTAAATTATCAGCTTTTTATTTGTATTAACATAGTCTACTATGGATTATAAAAATTATAGAATATAATACACAGCTACAAACGAAAAAATACAGTTTGAATCGCATTGTAATTTACCGATTTAATGATTATTATATTTCATATTTTGAGCAAAACAACATTTTCCCGGATATGTTTTGTAATTTAATAAATTCCCGACTTATTCCCGTTTTTTCCCGATCACTTCAAATTCCCGGATAGTTCCAGTTTCCCCTGATTTTCCCGGATGGTAGACACACTGTTGGAAACTTTTCAAAAGTCTCGCGATCAACCTTAGTTTCTTAATTATATTTTTACATTTTTTTTGACCATACCATACATATTAAATAGGTATAATCCTTAATTTCAACTTTTTCTAAATTGATTGTGTCCCTACCTTTCTGAAAAAAATAAATAAAAAAAAAGTACATTTTCATAATAAACCATTTGATTTTTCATGTAACATTACCGATCGTGATCGATAGGTGGTAGACGACAGCTGGCAGAAGATGTAAAAACGGTTAAAAGATAAAAAATAATTAAAAACAAATTATTTGTTGAAAAAGTTCCTACTTCCAAAAATGACAACAAATTTTATGGTCTGGCAGATATGATTTGGCGAATGGATACATGAGGGTTTATCTCTGGTAGCTTTTGCTAGATGTCACTTTCATACACTCCTACGGCGAGTGGACAGTAGTAGCCAACAGCTAGAAAAAGTTACTAGATCTCTTTTTTCTTAGTACCATGTCTTACTACCCGTTCGGGTTATACGCTTATTTACTGATGGTTTTAGGGATTAGGGAGGTTTTATTTATAGGAAGTGTACCCACATTTGCGTGAAGGGTGAGTGGAGAACCATTCTGAAAAAAAACTCACCCGAAAGAGATTCGAACCTCGATCTCCTTTTCATCGATAGTTTAAGTTTACGTATTCCAATAGTATCGCGTTATACTACGCGGCCACCGAAGCGGGTAGAGATCTAATTTAATGTATTCATACGTCAATTAGTGTGATCTGCAGTTGTCACTTTGGTTAATATTATCGATACCCATTAACAAATTAAAAAAAGAAAAAGCTTCATAGCGTCAGCCCGCAAGCGAGCTTACCGACCCCCGCGGTTGGCGAAGATAGTTCCAACAATGACCTGACAAACTGGCCCAATCACATTTTCACCAATAACACGTGGTTTCGTGTTTTTTTGTGTGTGATCAATTCAGCAACTTTGAATGACGCCTCGTGCACAGTCTGAAATTTAAACTTTTTTTCCATTTTTTTTGTGTCTCGTGTTGTGACGATGGTTTTTTGGGACTCACCGGGATGTTTGTTGGTTGAATGCCCCTTCATTTGGCCCAGAGTCGTTGTTTTATATCTCAGGCGTTCTCCACAAAAGACACAGATAGAAACTGGTCGGTCAAAATCTTCTTTTCAAGTGAAATCTAAAATTATCTATGGCTATAACACTTTGGGCGGCTTAAAACTGGAATTAGTAGTAGATTTATTACGAGATGTCTAGTTAAATTAAATCTTAAGAAATTTTGACGGCACACTTCCAAAATTTCGCGGCACACCGGTTGGTAACCACTGCTCTAAAACATATCGCCCATTTCATTGGCCGAATGGTCTAAGGCCTGGCCTGCTAAACATAGGGAGATCAAGGTTCAAATCCCGGTCGCTCCTAATGAGGGTGGTTTTCCCTAAATGGTTTCCCACTCTCCTTCCACGCAAATGCGGGTAGATTACCTCTCAAATTTAATTTAATGTCCTGAATTTTCCCTAACCAAGCAAATTATCTGACTTTTCCCTGTTTTACAGGTCATTGGAAACTTTAAAACTTGGGATAGCTCAATTGCATTCGTAGACAGGCGGACAAATTTCCAAAACGTACAAATCAAAGGTTTTTTTTCTCCAAGTAACAAAGATTTTCAAAAGTGAACAAACGAACTGAAAAATTTCCAAATCAGGAAAAATCAAAGGAAAGTTTTTCAAAACGGGGAGGGACGGAGGAGCGGGAGGGGAGGTAAAAAATACAAATTTTCCAAAATGTGAAAAATTATCGAGAAAATGCAGGTAAAATATCGGTAATGTCCATAGTCACCTGTGTCGAGCTCTGTCCGTAGCAAGGTCACCTGCTCCCGCACGTCGATAAACAGCCACATGACAGTGGTGGTGGCGACTGCGCACACGAACACCAGCACGGCGACGCACGCGCGCAGCAGGGAACCACACGCGCGTCTGCGCAGCGCCGTCTTTCTGCCACCGCACCCCTCCCCGCGCAGCCTCAACCCCCAGAAGTCGTCCTGATCCGCGCCGCCGCCACCTTCCGTCGAGTCGGACAGCAGCTGGTCCTTGGAGCTGACCCCCCTCTTGACGGCACCCCCCTGGTTGCCGCCCGCGCGTTTGACCACCAGAGCGTCCAGTTCCTTGCGTTTCTTCATCTTCTTCCCAGCCCCCCGCAGAGGCACGTTTATCTGACCTTGAGCCGAGTCCATACCGAACTGCTTACCGCGAGAACATGTAGCCAACACTCTCCAACACTATTTATTAACTCGCCACCTACTCTGTCTTCCCAACAAGACAAAACTGTCTAAAAATAGCAAACAGCCCATCAGTACGGGGATAGTACGCTTTGTTCGATTGTTAAAAGACGAGATTTTCTTTGTTAGGCCACAAAATAAAAATGCATTATTTATATTACTCGAACCAACAAGTGTACGAATAGTACTAACGTTAAGTTTATTTTTAGGTTTTCTAGCATTATGAAGTTAAAACGTATTACCTAAATAACAGAACAACCATTTGTGTAGCAGTCACTGGAACGCGACTATTAGAAAACTCGAGTGGACATTTCAAGGATTATGAATAGAAAAGTCACAACATGGCGCCAAAAGTATTTTAGTGGGCAAGAGTTAATGTTTTTAAAAACTATATAAACTCTCACTACCTGGCAAATCCGAGTCTTTCATCAGTAAAAAAAAAAATCCATCAAGATGAGATGGGTATATTGTTAAAATCAATTGTTTAATGTTTTTGGAAATATTTTTAATGAAAAGGAATATAATAGGAGTAAGGAAAAAGACAAAATGTTTGTGAATACGATGTTTTAGAGCGCTATCAATTAAACACTGAAGGAAAAAATAGAAGTCTTAAAAATCGATATGTCCGTATTGTTGGTGTTTCAATTCTTGGTAATAATGCATTCTAATAACACGTTTCTTCCATCCAAAGAAAGCGTACTATAACCACCAGTACCGTCAAAGCTGTATTTTGACAAAATAATTACAAGCCACACCGGTTCCGTCACACGCTAATGCAGGTCATAGATAAATCAACAAACACGATCCTAGAGGAGACATTAATATTGCTGAACATGAACGTGAGGCCACAAAATACGTACACAAGCAGGGGGTACTCGAAATGTCCCCGGTGTCGGAAACGAACACCGGCCAGCAGTCGTGGAAGTCCCCTTTTTTACAATCCGATGCTATTACAACCGCCCGTACGGTTCAACGAAAAAGGACAGACTGTACTTTTGACGTGGAGGCTCGAAGTAGGGGAGATTAAACAAAACAAAATAAACAACTTACTCATTACAACAAACTGTGTAAAGTTACCATTGTCTCACAGATAATAACAGCGCAGCACCGACTCATTAGAGGGCACTTTAAATGTAGGTTCTAAAAAAAGGAATGGTATCAGCTTATAATTGTTTGACAGGCGAACAGATAAGGACCGCCTTATCTATCTCACGTGCCGCACTAACTAGACTGTACGACCAATCAATCATTAGTTTTAACAAGCTCTCCAATTTATGGATGGAGTAACAACTTTCTATCCCTTGAAGGTTTCGATGAGAAGAAAACAAATCACTCGCTGACAAAGGTCGGACGAAAACAAGCAACAATAATTTATTACACTGGTCACTTCTTTTATTTCGTTGCAACGATTTTAATTTCGGAACGAAGTAGTTTACCGCGGACGGGGGGTCGGTTTGTGATAAACAAAGTTTTAATTCGTTCGGATCCGGTAAAGAAGGCACGGACTTACCTGGCAATGGACTAAGCCATAGAGACAGGAGGGATTATCAGAATCGACCCGACGCTACCCTCGCCCCCCTCTCCAACCCTCAAAAACCCCCGTTCACTATCTCTTAGCATCGATTCGCGCCTCCGCGGTCTTTACACAATCTGCCGCGTGGACGCGCCACCAGTAAACAAGTATGGCGCCAAAGTGTTTATTTTTATTAAGCAGCACGTCTTACTAACCGTTCGGGTTATATACTAATTACGACAGTGGGGCTAGGAATGGGGAATATTGAATGTAGAGGAAGTGAAACCGCATTTGCTTGGAGGGAAAGTGGTAAACTATTTAGGGAAAACCGTACCCAGTTCGCCCGGAGCGAGATTTTTGAACCTCGATATCCCCGTCCTCGGTAGTCTAGATCAACACGAAACTAGCGCGTTAACTAACTACGCCACGGAGGCGGGTAAGGCAACAAAGTTCCTTTACAGAGAGGTTTGAGATGCTCACACTGTTTAACGAATTTTTGAGTTGACGTGTTTTACATTACACTTTATTTATTTTTACTTATTTCTTTGTGGTATTCAACATGCACTTTCTGAAGCAACTGATCATATAAGCACACAAGAATTTCTATGAGCGATAGCGAAAGAGACCTACCAATTTTGCCGGGATAGGCATTTTCACATACCTTTCAGGGTTCTTTTACATACAGCAATCAACACGAGACCAACGGCTTTACTTCTACTCCGAAGGAAGTTGTGCTTCGAATTTTTATCGCTCAGTAAAAATAGGCATACACTAAGCGGTTGGTAGTGAGGACCTGGACGGCTGAGGTCTGTACCCGGTCGTTTGGAGACAGCTGGTCAGAACATCTCCTAGAGGTCCCCGTTGGGCAACGCCACGGGTCACCGTAGCTATCCCTAAAGCTGAGGGCCGTATGCAAGAACTTGACTAAGTGTATGCTTTGTGGACACTAGTGTGGGTTTGCTTTTGCTTGCGTCATCATAGGTTAAAAGGTGGAGCGATAGTGTGCTTTTCCTATTGGGGGAGCCAACTCCCCCCACCATGAGCCAGGAAACAGCATAATCCTCCCTCCTTCACAAAGCCGCCCAGAGAAGTGCTCGCCTGGCAGGAGGCAGGTCTGGAAGGCTGAGTCTTTGACTTATATGAAGTGTTGCTGATAGATATCAAAATGAGTCGTAGAAAGAGTTCTTTCTGTGTCTGACTAGGGAGTGCGGATATCGCCGGGACTGGTGTTGTTCTGCTCTTTAGGACTAGTATGAGATGTAGTGGCGGTCACATCAGGCCAGATACTCTCCCGTTGGGAGAGCAAAGGGGAGAGGTATCGTCCTTCCTTGCTCGGCTGGACGATGCACCTGACCGTCTAGTCAGGTGGATCGGGAGACTGAATACCTGTGTAGTGACATATGTGTGGAGGTGAGGGAAGTTGATGTCCCGCACCTGCTGTACACTATGTCCCCGGTTTCAGCCGGGGTAACTGGTCGGAACTCCTCCACGAAGTTCCCCCACTGGGCAACTAAAGAGTCAATGCTGCAGGAAACCGTAGTTGTATCTAAGGCTGAGTTTCTAAACTCCCGCCGCCATGGCCCAGGAAATGGTGGGGTGATTTCCCGAGCTACCCAGTGATGACAGGTTCACAAATTAACAGAGGTCTGTGTTCCAAAATGCCTGTTGCGTGTGAATGTGGAAGTGGCTACGCTCAGAGGGTGTTATAGGGCACCTTGTGATGGGGTGCTTGATCCTTTTGTGGTCGCCAGGAGTTCACCGCTCTGGGCACCGAGAGGCTTGGGTGGAGCCGCAGAGAAAAGTCTCTGACTTATTTATACACACGAAGCTAGATCATTCTTTCGGGGGGTGTATAAGGCGGCGTCACAATCCACTGGGAGGAGTCCCTTAATGTCTCTTACTCGTTGCCTGCTTTACTTCGGATTATTAGCCACACATTCAAGTAAAAACTTAATGTCTCTAAGTTGACTTACTTACTCTGTGGGATTAGGGAGTCTAAAGTTTATTGCTGCACTTACCAAAGAACATCCCCTATCCCTTTATTGGTCTAGTTCTATCCAGTCCACCTCATTACACCCTATCCCATCTTGATCTAGTTCTATCCATTCCACCTCAATACACCCTATCCCTATCTTGAGCTAGTTCTATCTATTCCACCTCATTACACCCTATCCCTATCTTGAGCTAGTTCTATCCATTCCACCTCACTACACCCTATCCCTATCTTGAGCTAGTTATATCCAGTCAACATCATTACACCATATCTCTTTCAGATCCATTCCTAATTAAGACTTTAAAATGCATATAATATGATAATATGATAGTGTAACTTGTTTTAGTTTAAGTTTTATAGTTTTCAATCTACAACAATGCTCCAAGACATGCCCAAACTTAGGGTGGACGAGTTTAGTGACTGATTTCCCCCAAATACCATCTACCTCCATAAAACATTTTTGGGGTAATCATAAGAAAGTCTTGTGTTTTAAATATGTACCCAATTTTCCTCATAATTTTATAAGAGGAGTTTGAGACTATTATGAATAAAAGTGTAGCTGTTTGAAGAAAAACTACTAAAAAATAATTTGAATCTTTTTGTAAATGTATTTTTAAATATAAGTAAATATATAAAAATAAAGTAGAAGTGTCATATTATACATGGAACAAGTTCCATGGGAATGTGCTGTAAAATTATTACTATCCCAAAATTAAGTATGTTAGGAGATTGTAGGTATTTTGTTTGAAACACACACAAGTTGTATTATAATGTATTACTAGAATTTATAAAGTGGATAAGTTATAGTACATACACTGACTTGTAAAAATATAGTAGCCTATATGTGTTGGTGTGGTTAGAAAATATTTTAATCGTCAATTCTGCTTCAGGCAAGCATTTATCAACCTTATATATTCCCAGAATTTGGCAAAGATCTGTTTCCCAAAATGTGGTTAGTCTTTTTTAAACAATTTTACAAGTATGGTTGGTTTTTCTTCATTAATATTCAAAGCCTGGTTAATGAAGTATGCTTACTCAGTGACCCAAAGCAGGGTAAACGGGGAATTTGCCACCCTCACCCTGTTCAGGTTTTAAAATAATATTAAAAACTTAAATCATATGAAGTAGAACCAAAATAGTTTAGTAGAAGTCAAGTCTAGTCTAGTGCAAGAAAAGTACCTTAGACTATGCCGCCAATGACGCAGGTCACGGTAAACTTAACAAGCCCAATATTTTTGCGGCCCACTGTTACGTTTTGCGTAAGCGCTGCGGCAGCTGGAAATGGATTAGGCAACCGGTCCAACGGTTTACAGGAAATCAGAATTAGGAAAGTCTAGATCTTATTTTTTCCTGAAGTACCTTCAAATGTTCCAAGAATAAGGGTAGAATTTCTTTTTCTGTACCCACTTCTTCAACATTTGAAAACATTTCATTCAAGCCATGTGTAAACCAAAGCTATCTTCGCTCACGTGAAAGCTTTTGATTTTGTCAGATGTATTAAAAATATTAGTAAGTAGGCTTACTCTATGAGTGAACAAGAAATGCACACAATGCTGCCATTTTATGTTCTTATGGAACAGCAATGCATGGTGCTCTGGGCTGTTATTGCACGGAATACCTAGTTCGCCGCCACGATACACCAGTGTTCTGCGGCACACCGTTTGCGGAACACCAGGCTAGTCAAGTGTTGAAGCATATATTGCCTTAGATGACTCAACCAACAGCATGAAGCCGATGATGACTTGAAATTTATTTCAAACCATTATTAATATCTACTTAAATATGATTTAAAAAAATCTTGCAAAATTTAATCTAAATGAAATAGAGACAATCCTATTCACATTTGAAAATTGTATTTTGATTAAATATAGAGAGCTAATAGTATTAAAATAGTGAGAGTTTAAAATAAAACTGCTTTTTAAAAGTGTTCTAAATTTAATTCAACCTTTATTCATGAACTTAAGAGAAGTGTATAAATTTAGCACATTTGAGTGATTTGTATTAAGCTAACTACTATAGACTAAAAAATTGAGCTGAAATTGCATTGTGCGAATAATTCCTCTTAGTTACCAATAAAATAACTCCAAATGATTTCTAAAGGCATTAAATATTCATAAATTTTCTTAGAATTGGGTAATTATTGCCTCTTGGACCCCAATCTACCTCAAAGTTTTTGGGTGCGCCATTGTGAATGGATTAGTTTTATTTATTTTATAAAAATAATATAAAATAAAATAAATAAATGAAAAAAAAAATAACGGTGCTTAGCAAGATGTTTGGTCCAAAAATGGATGAAGATAGTGGGGAGTGGCGGAGGCTAGGCTACATAATGATGAGCTGCATACCCTGTATTCATCACCAGACATTGTTAGGGTCATGAAATTTCGCAGGTTACAGTGGGCAGGTCATACAGCACAAATGGAAGTATCTAGAACCGCGTTTGAGGTACTGAATGGCAAACCCAATGGGAAAAGACCGCCAGGAAGACCCAGACGCAGCTGGCAGGATAATGTTTGGATACATCTGAGAAAGATAGGGTGTAATAAGATTGACTGGATGGAAATTAACTCAAGATAGGGATATGTGGCATACTTTTGTGAGTGCGGTAATGAACTTTCGAGTTCCTAATGCTATAGAGTAAGTAAGTATGTAGTTAAGTAATAGATAAATAAAAAGTGAAAACAATTTTTAGAAATACTTAATTAAAAGTATCAGAAAGAATTTAGAGGTTTTCTATTCAAGTCTAGGTACCAAATAGTTTCAAGTTAGTAACTTGTACAGTTATTTAATCTATAATTTTGAGCATATTTATTTTTTATGAATATAAACACACACGTTGTGAATTATTGTATTTATGAGAATGTCCATATGGAGGAGATCACATTTAAATTAATTTAATTTAGTTGAAACATAACACATGGACACAGGAATCAAACTCAGGACCTTTGGCTTAGAGCACCAATGCTCTACCACTGAAATATCTAAGAATCGTCCCGTGAACATGTACATTCTTCACTCAAAGTTTAAGGCTAAGTCTGTGATGGACGTGTGGAAATTATCAGATACATATGAGTAATCAGTTAAGATCGCAAGCTATCTAACACCAAAGCCATATATGACTAGAGAGATTTTTTGCATTTTGAAAAATTATGTGGCTTTATCTAATTACAGGTAGAGCTCGAGACTTTTCCTGAGGATTCCAGGTGATCTACTGTTGTATTTCTGTCCTATGAGTGTTTGTTTGAGTAAAATTCAGAACTTTTTTTTTTTTTACAAAACATCCAAAATAAATCATAATCGAAAAATATAATCATTTTGTGTGAACTCACCTCCGCGCACATTCTCGTCGAGGTGCCTGAGCTCGGCATGCAAGACGATAGCCAGCCAGGTGAGGGTGATGAGCCAACAAAACAACAGTACCACAGCGATACAGAGTCCCACCGTGCGACCTCGACAGTGGCAGGGTTGGGAGCTGCCGCGAGCACGAGATGAGCTTCGAACACGCCTGAAATTGATGGAACAGTCGCACATATATTTGAAGGAACAGGAAGTACTCAAAGAAAAGTTTCCAAAAACAGGGTTACATAATAGAGTTCATAACCTAACACAACATAGCTTAACCTAGAAAAAAATAATCATTTCAGAAGTTAAATTAGTCCCAATTTATGAGCTTGTATGTCCTCTTTTGAACAAAATTAGGATTTTATGATGATAATAGATGTTAACATAATCTTGCCTTAGTATAAACATTATTTGTTTGGGATAGTAAATAGGCTACCTTATTTTCTTTCTCTATGGCATTAGGAACTTGAACGTCCATTGTCGCACTTAAAAAAGTACACATCCATCCCTATCTTGAGCTAGCTCTCTCTATCCAGTCCACATCACTACACCTTATATCTATCTTGAGCTGGCTCTATCCAGTCCACATCACTACACCTTATATCTATCTTGAGATAGCTCTATTCAGTCCACATCACTACACCTTATATCTATCTTGAGCTGGTTCTATCCAGTCCACATCATTACACCTTATATCTATCTTGAGATAGCTCTATCCAGTCCACATCACTACACCTTATATCTATCTTGAGATAGCTCTATCCAGTCCACATCACTACACCTTATATCTATCTTGAGCTGGTTCTATCTCAGTCCACATCACTACACCTTATATCTATCTTGAGATAGCTCTATTCAGTCCACATCACTACACCTTATATCTATCTTGAGATAGCTCTATTCAGTCCACATCACTACACCTTATATCTATCTTGAGATAGCTCTATTCAGTCCACATCACTACACCTTATATCTATCTTGAGCTAGCTCTCTCTATTCAGTCCACATCACTACACCTTATATCTATCTTGAGCTAATTCTATCCAGTCCACCTTAGTGCATCATATATCTTTCAGGCCCATTCTAATGGTATCTTCCCATCTGAATTTAGGTCTTCCCAATAATCTCTTCCCATTGAGTTTGCCAGTCAATACATTTAACATGGCTCTATATTATTTCATTATGTTGCATGTCCTGCCCACTTTAATCTGCAAGATTTGATCATCCTACCAATATCTTTTGATGCATAGCATACAAAATGTAATTTATCGTTACGTAGCCTCCTCCACTCCCCAATATCATCGTCCCTTTTTTTGGACCAAATATCTTAAATAACCTTGTGCACACATATTGCGTGCAAACACTGGTTAACATTAATACCATCCTGAACAAAAACAAACTGCAGGACTGCCAGTTTTGAGAGCTTAAATGAAATATTTACTTCATTTGCTAAGGACTGGTGCTATACCAGAGGACTAAGCTTCTTTGGCGCAAGATTTTCCTTGCTAAGAAAGGTGTACAGGATGTTTCATATCAGGAAGAAAGTGACCTGGAAGATGAGTGAGAAACTCAACTAAAATAAGATACGAGAGATTTTTGTTATGTGCCATGTGTGTAAGAAATAAACAAATATTTTGTAAATACACACACATGAATACATGAGATGGTCTAAGCCAGTGGTTCTTAACCATTTATTACTTGCGGCCCCCTAAATATCCTAAAATATTTTTGTGGCCCCCTAGTTTTTGTTAACATATTAATCATTTAGATTTATTCTAAAATAATGGCTTTATTTACTGATTATAACAACAAACAAATAAAAAAACAGTTAACTTAGCTAAATGTATTTAATCAGACCTCTGCTGTTGAACACTTTCCACTAATTTATCTATTCTTGTTTCAACTGTATTACTAAATGCTATTCACATGCAGGAGTCGATTCAGAGTCAATTTCGCTGCTTTGTTTTAATATTCGTCACTGTGGAAAATCCCTCTTCACATAAATAAGTAGAAACAAAGGGCAGCAAATTTTGAATGGCGATAGTAAACAGATGGAATTATTTGTACTATCCGTGATTCCCCTCCTCTCCATTACCTCGTAGAATTGAGGGTCTACTCTACTTACATGCTTACGATCATTGAATTTCTTTCTCCCAAAACGTAAAATTTAAGATGATTTACTTCAGTAATAAGCAAATAACATTTTAAATTAGTTTTTCGAGGACCCCCAAAAAACCTTTTGCCCCCCCTTCTCCTCATTTAAGAATCGATGGTCTAGAGGAAGTAAGGGTGAGATGGTATGTACACTTAATGTGGATGGAAATGGCAAGGATCCGAAGGTAAATGATAGAAATGAAGTATGTGGGGAACATTTCGCAAGGAAGACTAAGAGAGAGAGAGAGATAGGAGGATTATATCACAGTATGTGTGGGAGTGAAAGAAGAGTAATAGAAGAAAATAAAGGAGGAAGAATGGGGAAAAAGAAGACATTTTAACAGTTATTCTTTGTTCATGTTTGCATCTTCTTCCGATACACAATATTGTATGTCCACGTAACTAATGATATTAAAAAAACTCATTCAAAAGACAATAATTATGATACCATCTAGAACCAATATATATAATATATAAGCACCGTGTTTTACTACCTGTTCAGGTTATACGCCTGTGTACTAACTACACTAATAAGCTATGGATTAGGAAAGTTGAATTTAGAGGAAGCGTACCCACATTAGTGTGGAGGGAGAGTGGAAAACCATTTTAGGAAAACCAGCCTCAATACACCCAACTGGGATTCGAACCCCAATATTCTTGTCAACAGCAGTCTAGTTCAACAAAAAAGTGACGCCTTCCACCATGCGACCACTGAAGCAGGTTTGTGTTAATTGAGTGGGCACTTGGGGTGTTTCATTCCTCAACCATGAGTTTGGTTAAAATAGCTTCAATTTAAAGATGATTAATTAAGCCTATATTTATTTAATTCCAAACTGTAGGCTACCAGCAGACAGTCAAGGTCACAATGAAGGATTAGAAAGAGTTAAGGCCCGCTCCCACCTAAGCGAATCGAATCGAATCGAAGCGTGGCAGCCAGAAAAATATTCTTTACACTTATTTAAACGGACCCAATCACATTTAGACAAATCAAATAAAAAATAATTCTCTGAGGAGAATATTTTATTCGATTCGACAGCGTCACCAGGCAAAGTTTTGGTCATTGGTTATTTTGGGACAAGTTCAAGGACATTCGGCAGATCAGTGTAGTGTTATCGCCGAGCGAGGCTGTGAAAATATTTTATAGCTTGCGTGCAAATGTTCCAAGTTTGTTTATTTTGTTTGTAAAGTGAAGCTGCAATAGAAATAATAACTTTAATCCAGGGCTACAAATTTATTTACGACAAGAATAAGGAAAAAAATAATAGAAATGTTAACATGAAAGGTAATGTATGGCTCCATGAAATCAATAAAAAGTTAGAAAACAGCACATAATTTTACTTGCATTTATTTGAATCTTCTGTTTATAAACAATTATTTATTTATATTTTGTTACATTGTATCTACTAGCCTAAGCTATGTTGGTCATTGTGAAAGAAATGCATAACTTTTTGGTTATTTTTTATATTTAAAACCACCGCATTTTGACTTTCCCTCTTCACTTAAATGTGATCCCAAATGTTGTGATTTGATTTGTCTAGGTGGAAGCGATCCTTAACAAGCTTCTCAGGAATGTGACAGTGTTACCACAATAACAATATGCCAATCGAGGGTTAGTGAAATAAGTTAATTATTACTTAAGATGTGAGCAAAAAAAGAAAGAAAAGATTATTACATCTGATTGATAGCTCACCTTTGACTTAGGCTAAGTAGAAACATTAATAAGTAGTGAAAGCAATTAAAGTAAATAAAATAGGCTGCCATAAATAAGTGTTTAAAAAGATTGTCGTTTAAACATAGCTCGAAAAAAATTAACATTACTCTAAGGCTATTTTTATCAGTTTAGTTATAGAAAATAGTTAATAAAAAATAATTATTTGGTGATAGTGCACACAATTTGGCTAGAGCAGGCCTGTCCAACCCAAATCATTCTGTGGGCTACTTTGAAAAATTACAATTTTCTGAGACCCACACATAAAAAAATACTATTTAAAAAATCTAAAATCAAATTCCATAAAAATCTATTTTGTATATTAACTTTATTATTTATCAACACCAGTGAGATATTTCCTTTTCTTTGCGATCATTCAATTTTTTTTAAATCTACTTCAATATTCATAGCTGTACATCTATTTTTTGGATTGTCATATATTATTGAAGCTTCAAATCTACTTTTATTAAATTTTATTTTGGAAAAAAAAATTCACAACTAACTATGTAGAGCCAATGTCACGCACAATTTGATGCAAAAAAAAATCTTAATTTGGGATACCTTTCCATTGTCACATACATGTTGTAAAAGTTGATTTTTTGATGTTGTGGTGTGTATCTGTTTTAATTCAATGTTTCACTGTAAAGCAATTACTCCTTTCTGCAGAGTTTGTGGACAGTATAAATGTTAACGAAATGGAGAAAAAAATATCTCAAACACTTTATCATATTTTGCAAGTTCTGAGAAATGACGATCAAATATTGCTAAAAGTTTTTTTTATTTCATCGGCGTACTTAGAGATATTACTATGATGATAGTTTTTGAAGTTGTTTAACAATGAAATATGTTGATTGTTATGCATCATTATTTATAAGTTGGCACTCAAACAAATATATTTTCATTCGGAATGCTTTGATATGATTACAAGCATCAGTAGTTAAATTATCTTGCCCCTGCAACTCCATGTTGAGTTGGGTTCATTTTTTCAGTTATATCTTGGCCTACCAAAAAACTTTGGTTCGACAACCAATCTTCATCAGAAAGTGGTATTTTTCCTCGCTCATAAAATTTTTGATTTCTTCCTGTAACTCAAAAAATCGTTTTAAACACTTTCGGCGACTATGCCATTGGTAAAATACACAATGTTACCTTATTTGGAACATAATTCGACTAGGAATTCCTTGAACTGGCGATGCTGAAGTGCATGCAATCGAATGTAGTTTACTGTTTTTATAACAACATCCATGATGTGGTTCAAAGACAACACTTGAGAGTATTAATTTTGCTGGAGTATCAAACAATGTTTGACAAACTTGACAAACAGATCATTTGTTTGGTGGTTCTCGCCTCCAACTCGTTCATAAACAACTTTACAACTCATTTTTCCTTAACAAAGACAGTGTTACATCTGTTGTTAGACCGGAAAGTGCCTCTAAATGCAAGCTGTTAAGTCGGACAGACACTTATGTATGACTTGGAAAACATATTCACGCTTAGTGGTGTTTTTTCAAGCTTAAAAGGTTTAGCATTTCTCCCGACATTTTGAAAAGACTTTTTAACTCCATGAATAAATTTTGCAAGTTGAGATGTGTCTGAAATATCCGTACTTTTGTCAAACGATAAAGAATAGGCTTTCAATTCTTGAATCTGATCTTGCAAAGCCACCATTATTTCAGCTGAAATATCATTAATATGATGACATATTGTTTGACGTGACAGACTTATGATTGAAAATATTTTATTTTTATCAAGCAAAACATTTTTTTATAACTGTTTCCTACACCAATTCCCCAGCAAAAAATGGCTTCATTTCCTTTACAATTAATAGTGCGAAAGAATAGCTTGGCTTTGATAATGTTAGATGACTGGTGTAACAATGAATTAAAGATTGTTTACTGAGCCTTTAAATCAGAATGAAGCGCAAACAGTTTACATATTTTCATTTCTTTATTGAATTTCACGTATTCGACATGTTTTGTTTCATGATGCCTTCTAACATTGTATTCCTTAAGAGCATGCATCGAGGCAGGCCCAACTCAACTCCCGGCTCATGCAAGGTATGGAAGTTAAAGGGAAAAGAAAAGACCAAGATATGTCAGAAATGTGTGCAGTGCATTCGTATTTGAATGAGTACTCGAAATTTTCCGCGGTGACGATGGGGGACAAAGTGACAAAGTTTCTTGTTAATAGCCACAGTATGGCCCTATTAAGACAGAAAAAAGATTTGTGCCCAATGCTAAGCTGTGAAGCCATTCTAAAAAGGTCAAAAACTGTCTTTTCAATGCAGTTTTCAGTATTAGGAACTTATATTAACTCTTTATCTCCATTAATGTTTAATCAGAGATGATCCACATGCAATACAGTAGTGTTGGTGTAAATCTACGATTTCTAGCCGACTGTATCACAGAGTTGACTGGCATGTGATGCACGCTCTTAAATACAGCGACTGTCTCTCTGCAAATCAAATTTGTTACTATGGAGTTCTGCACTATGAAGAAGTAATTATCTTCCCAATGGTCAATGAACTGTCTGTTTTCTTGTGTAACTTTTTTAAAATTTATTCTGAAGGGTCAAATATAAATGTAGGCTATTAATTAATATTAAAAATATATACTTAATAAGAACAATTATTGCATTTGCACTACTTAAATTTAAACTTATTTAACTTATACTTTATAAACAAAGAAAGTTTTAATCTTTCGAGTCATGGAGTCTTCTCTCCACTAAGATGCTTAACCAACTGGCGCGAGAATAAAGGAACAAGGTGTAAGGCTGTGTTTACATTGGTATAGTAAATGGGCTTGTTACTTGTACCACCAACTGGCGCTAGAATAAAGGAACAAGGTGTAAGGCTGTGTTTACATTGGTATAGTAAATGGGCTTGTTACTTGTACCACCAACTGGCGCGAGAATAAAGGAACAAGGTGTAAGGCTGTGTTTACATTGGTATAGTAAATGGGCTTGTTACTTGTACCACCAACTGGCGCTAGAATAAAGGAACTAGGTGTAAGGCTGTGTTTACATTGGTATAGTAAATAGTCTTGTTACTTGTGCCACTAACTTGCAAGGTAGCTACTAACTAGGTGTAAACCGCATAGGAAAGTACTAGTAAAAGTACCAGCAATGAGGACAGGCTATTTACCTACCAATGTCCTTCCCCCAACACTTGGATTTTTCACTGCCCCCGAAACTATCCTCTGAACTAGCCCAATGTAAGACAGCTAGTCAGACAGTGGACATGCCATTTTGTACAAATATATTTTTAGTTAGAGATTTTTGTTTATCCTGCATTTTTTTTATTATTCTTGTTTGAAGCTCTGAAATATTTGCTAGGAAGTTAAGCGTGACTTCTAGCTTCATCCGAACTGGTATTGTATCTCTAAAAGTTATTTCAAACCTCTGGATTACAGATGAAATCAAGCTAAGAAAGGTTTCAAATCTTTCAGGTGTCAAACAAAGACATAGGGCCAGTTTCATAGTCAGATTTAGTACGCCTAAAGTGTGAATCGATACTAAATGGCCCATTCCATTCAATTTCAGGTAGGTGACGTCTTGTATTTAGTATAGCGCCGCACTTGAGGCGTACTAAATCTGACTGAAACTGGCCCAAAACCTTTTAGTACAAAATTGTTCCTCCTCCATTATACTATTTGTTTATTTATTTCTTCAATCAAATATTCTGAATATTGCAAAAAAAACCTTTAATACAAAATGCCTTTTAAATTACGGGAAACACGATGACACAACTGGTACTAGCAAGGTAAAAACTACTTTTGTGTGTAGACATTTACTTGCCCTGAGTGTGGGAAAGTATACTAGTCAGGCCAGCCACTATTACAAGTAACTTGTCCATTTACTAAACCAATGTAAACACGGCTTAAGGGAGGAAAAGACACAAAACCGAGTAACTCAATCACACGATACTCATGTGATGATAGCAGGCAGTAGGGAGTTTTGATAGCAAGTGAGCCTGACCTCCTTGACAGCTCTCGTTTTCCCTTCTAGGGTTTCCGGGGCAAAGTGGTTTGAAGAAGAAAAGAAGTGGTGGGGTTTCGGGGAAGTACAGCGTGTCTAATATTATATTTCTTGTTATTTATTGAGCCGAGTGCAGCTTGATTTCCCACTGATGCCGCGAAGAGTAAGGCAATTGGCCAGTTGGCCAGGCCTGAGCTAGAGCATATCATAGGACCATTTATTACCAAAATAACTTATAATTATTTTATGAGTGTTTTCAAAAACAAATTAATAAGGAAAACAATTAATATCCTAAATAAATTATTATTTTTTTATTTAAGTTTATTCAACAAAACAAAAAAATAACGTATTAACTATTCGGCTTCAAGCAATCCTCTAACAATTCAATCTTACAAAATTATATCTGGATTATAGTAGTTATAAAAATATCATGGTACTACCAAGATAACTTAACCTAACCTTACATATGCAAATACATTAAAATTTCAATAAACATTGATGAAATAAACAATTTAAAATCTCACAAAATAATATTTATATTTGGTCATAAAAAATTTAAGACACACAGGAACCTAATAGGTCGCGAGATCACATAAGCGTGCTCGTAACTATTACTTTCCAGTGTGGTTTTTTTTTTCTTCAGATTTCCATGTTTGTAAAAACTTTATAAATATAATAAGGGTAAAAATATTTAGGTTAAGCACCTTATCATATAAGTAGGCCTACTGCAACACATACACAGTACAGTATTTCACTTAGGATACAACAAATAATTTAAAATTCAATATACTCACAAGGAAATGGTGAATCCAATGATACTATAACTATATTTATTTGAAATTATTTTATTTTAAAGCATTTATACACCTCAATAAAACTGGAGTCCAAATGTAGACATAGGCCTACTAGACCAACACATTATATGATCCATGATCCCTTGCAATGTGACACCAACTTATAATACCATACCGGTAATAAAATTGTTTATTTCATGAATATTAATTCATATTGTATTCTAATTTATTAGTGAATAACCCACCTTGGTGGCGTAGTTGGCTAACGCGCAAGTCATGTTGAGCTAGACCGCCGAGGACGGGGAGATTGAGGTTTGAATCTCGGTCGGGTGAACTGGAGGGGGTTTTTACTTAATGGTTTTCCCACTCTCCCTCCATGCAAATGCGGGTTCACTTCCTCTAAATTCTACCTTTCCAATTCCTAATCAACTAGCGTAACTACTTAAGTGTAGGCCTATAACCGGTACAGATATCAAGATGCAGTGCCAAAAAAAAAATCATATTATGTCAACCACTCACATTTAATTATTATATTAAAAAGTTTAGTATTTATAGCTATACATTTTTCACATGAAAGCTAATGTTAAGCTGGGTTGAGAAAATGTCATATTATTGAATGTATAAACCAGTTGTTTTGTTATTGCCATGACGTCGCCAATATTCCGTTCCTATAGCTTAGATTTGATGGACTAGAGAAGAATGGATGTCCTGGGTTTGAGCGCGACAAAGTGGGGAGAACTTTACCCCATGACCAAAAATGTCGGATATATTACTAGGCCTAAGTAGTTAAAATATGATTAGACATAGGTAATAGCCTATATATTTTATAATTATTTTGGTAGAAAAGTAATAGTTCATTTTGATGAGCCTTAGCAAGCAAAAGGTATAATATTACTAAACTAACCTCTTAAGTCTCTTTTTTCTTGTTGGTGTGGGTGCTAAAACAAACTCGGGGACCTCAGAGTCACTGTTGGATGATGATACAGCCAACAATTTAAAAGACTCTTTATTGTTGTTTTCCATTTCCAGCATCCAAAGTCACTTTGAATCATGTCACATAGTGTAACCTACTTGGTTTTATTTGCTCGAATAAAAGTTCAACATTTTATTATATCTTAACCTAAAATTGGTTCAGTTTACTGCTGTAACTTTTAGTAGTAAATAATAAATACATTCAGCTACTCGTAAATACAATGGATAGAAATAAATATTTATATTAGTACTTGATGCTACATTCTAAGTCAATGTAAATTACAAAAAATATAAACTACACTGAAAATCCAAATATAAACAGTTTCGAGTAGCAAAAAAAATATTAATGCATGGGGCATGATACAAGTGCATGACGTGATCTGCTGTTTAAAAAATTTCTTTAAAAAAATCTTTTTAAAGGGAAGTTTTTAATTTAGCTTTCAAGCACTTCCACTGCGTGGATTCTTGCAGCGCATTCGTCATTGCTACAGAAAAGCCTGAGCTCTCTTGACATGTTTATGAACTAAATTAAAAGGACAAATAGAATATTTTAATTGTTGATTAGCCTAGATTTGTCAAATAAAAATTAATGTACAATACAATTCAGCACTAGAATTTTTTCGATATTTTATAATAAAAAAATTTCAACAGTACTAAATTGAATAGTGAAAAAAGAAGTAAAAGAAAATTTAATAATTGTTAAAAATGTTTGAAGATAGGGGGAGTGGAGGAGGTAACATAATGAATAGCTGCATACCATGTACTCATCATCAGACATTGTTAGGGGGATAAAATCTCCAAGGTTACTGTGGGTAGGTCATGCAGCGCGAATGGGAGAGTCTCGCTATATACATGGCTGCTGCTACGGGATATGGCTGGAGCCAAAATGAAAGGCTGCTGACATGAGGTATGTTAATGATCCATACCATTGTTTATGCCTGTTGGATGTTATCATAGTTAATATGCTATATGTATATAAATACCTCAAATTTATGCGTAACTAATATTTTACAATATTTTGAAATTAATTTGTGTGCAGCCATTTAAAATGATTTGTGTGAAACTTATCGACCCGGAGTTTTGTACTAGCCTTGTTGACATGGGTGTTAGGTACAAATTGATACGGAAAAATGAATATATTATTTTGAATACATTAAAATCACAATACAGTGAACATTAAAGTACCATTGTCTCACAAATCTCTAAAGCAATACAATCTACCATTACAACAGTAAAGAATCATAATCTTGTTTACAAACGTCTCCAAGCAACGCAAAACATTGTTTTCCAATGCCAACTTGAGTGCTGTTTCTAACAATGGGATTCTATGTGTGTAATTGACACGAGATTTCGTAAATCTTATTGACACGAGTTGTTTGGAAGCCTTATTGACACGTTGCTTGGTGTGTGCATTATTGACACGGGTATTTTGTTAGCCTTATTGACACGGGGTTTTGTGCAAGTCTTAATGACACTGGAATTGTTTGAGCCTTACTGAAACAGGATCTGTGTGAGTTTTATTGACACAGGCTTTTGTGTAAGCATCATTGAAATGGGGTTTTGTGTATGCACTATCGACACGGTGTTTGGTATGAGTCTTATTAACACCGGTTTTTATGTGACCCTTATTGACGCGGGGATTTTTGTAACTTTATTGACACAGTGCTTGATGTTTGCCTTGTTGGCATAGGTTTTATGTGTGTCTNTTATACACACTGTTTTTTTTTGTAATCATCATTGACACTAGTTTGTTTGACCTTTATTGGCACATAGTTTTAGATAAACTTTATTGACACGGTGTTTGGTGTGAGCCTTATTGACATGGGTTTTTGTGTGTACCATATTGACATCGGGTTTAGTGTGAGTATTACGGTATTAATATGAGCAAGGGCATAGAAAGGACATTTTCCGGGGGAGGGTGGGTTGTTCCACTTGAAATCTAACGTGATAGTGTACTTTTTTTTAGTTATGCTCTTTACTATTTATTTGTGTTATACGCTTATCTACTAATTACGCTAAGGAGTTTAGGATGAGTGTCAAAACATATTTAAAATATCATGCTTGTCTAGGGCTAACCCTCTTATCCAACAGTATGAGTGCGCAATAGTGTGGTGCATGAATACATTCGTTAAAACAGCCCTTCTAGTTGGCGTCATGTAACAGTCTTATTGTACAATTACCGTGAGCGTTGTGTTAAATAAGAATAGTGCGTTCCATATCTCAATTATGGTCTTTATAGGTTATGGGCCCAGACACCCAACAACTGCGTACATATTTATGTAATATTCCGTAAAAACTGTCCGTCGGGTAGTTCACAAATCCGTTTTGTGAATTCGCGTTCGCGTTTAGAAGCAACGTGATTATCCAATTAAGGTTCGCGCGACCAACAAACAGCCTCGTGTCGTGTGTTTGAAGTTATACGATTCACGAGACCAAAATATAAATAATGGCTAAAAAGTTTGGCGTGGCACACGTAAATAAGTTTAACGCCAATAATTATCATCAATGGAAATTTCATATGAAATGTGCTCTAAGGGCAAAATGAATCTATGATGTTGCAAAAGGCGCCATAGAAAAGCCGGCAATAGACAAAGAGAAGGAACTAGAAAGGTGGAACAAAGACAACGCAATTGCTATGTTTACGCTCACTACAGATACAGAACTATCACAGATCATATTAGTTGAAAATTGCGACTCGTCTAAGGAAACATTAGAGAAATTAAACTCTATCTTTGAGCAAAAATCAAAATTGAACAAAATGCTAGTCCACGAACGCTTTCATCAGTACAAGATGGACGCCAACGACTCAATTGCTCATCATATTGCCAAGATAAAAAACCTCGCGCGATATGTGCGAGAGACTGGTGAACAACTCAGCAATGTTACTATAGTGATTAAAATTCTTGGTAGTCTACCTCCCAAATTTCGAAACTTCAGACAAGCTTGGCTTTCACTAGATGAGGCTAGACAGATGATCCCAAATATGACTGCACGTCTCTTGGATGAAGAGACAGTCTTGCATCAAATAAACAGTCGGAAAGTGCATTTTCATCTTAGAAAAATTTGAAAAACGATTTTAAAAAGTCTAATAACTCTCAAAAGTTAAATCAAAAACAAAGGAATAGATCAGGAAAACCAAGAGTAACGTGCTATAATTGCCAAAGAAAAGGACATAATGCAAGTGACTGTCGTGTACCCAAGAAACCCCAAGAAAACAGACGGAAAAACACTCACAGTAGCCGTTCCTAACAGGGTCATTTCTCAGCATTCAGAGCAGAGAAGCAGGATGTTATGCTAATGTCAGCAATCACCACCGAAGATAATTGAACTATGGACAGTGGTGCTTCTGCACACATGACTAATCGTCGTGATTATTTTTCTAAGTGTGAAAAGACTGTGGACAATACGAGTGTTGTGCTTGGAAACAACCAAGGTATTTCTGTGAAGGGAAGAGGAAACATCAAAATAAAAAAATGATCAAAGGTAATTGTTGTGACTCAATCATCACAAATGTGTTGTACATTCCTGAACTAAGAAAAAGTATTTTCTCTGAAGGTATAATAACTGGAAGAGGAATGAAGATCCTTATGGAAGATAGATATGTAGAAGTTTACGAAAACGATGAGCTAGTAGCAAGTGCGGTCCGTGAAACAAACAATCTATATCGAATGTTATTTCGTACAGTGATACCACATCAAGAAGTAGGCCTAAATTTCACTGTGATTGGTAGTCTAAAATTGTGGCACAAGAGACTCGGACATATAAATAAGAGAACTCTGCGTAAAATGGTCACCAAAAGCTTGGTTGAGGTTGTAAATATAAATGACCTTGAAGATTTCTTCTGTGGGTCTTGTCAGTATGGTAAACATCACAGGTTACCGTTTTCGCCCTCAAAGCATGCCAAGGCCAACCCAGGCGAACTCATTTATAGTGACGTGTGTGGTTCAATGTCAACTCCATTAGTTCAGGGTGCTAAATATTTTGTATTATTTAAGGATAAATATTCGGGCTATCATGTTATATTTTTCATCAAGCACAAAGCAGATGTTGTTGTGTGTTTCAAAGACTTTGCAAAGATGATCAAGAATAAATATGAATACTCTATTAAAACCTTACATACTGACAATGGGACAGAATACTGTAATCAGGGAATGAAAGAGTATATGTCAAAATATGGAATTGAGTTTGAAATAACGGCACCTTATACGCCCGAGCAAAATGGTAAAGCAAACGTGACATGAGAACCATAATGGAAAGTGCACGTTCAATGTTATATGTAAAGGAAATGCCAACATATTTATGGGCAGAGACAGTAAACACAGCTGTTTATATTCTAAACAGAACTCCAACCTCTCAAGCATGAAATGTGGAGGGGAAAAAGGCCTATAATGTCACATATAAGAACCTTTGGCAGTGAGGCATATATGAATGTACCAAAGAAATTGCGAAACAAACTGGCGCCAAAGAGCAAGAAACTCATCCTTTTAGGCTATGATAGAAACTCAACCAAATATCGTTTACTGGATCAAAATACACGGAAAATTACAGTCTCAAGAAATGTGATTTTCAATGAAAATTCAAGTAGTTTCATTCCTCAAAGAAACACTGTAGTTCCAGTAGTGATAGAAAACACACATAATTCCGATCAAAGAACTCAGCAGGAGGACGTAGGCCCTCAACAACCTGAACAGAACGATGAAGAACCTGGGTACATTGAAGCAAATTATGAGTTGCGACCATGATATGTCATCAGGCCTCCCAAACGCTATGAAGCTAACCTAGTGGAAATATATGTACCACAGACCTACGAGGAAGCAATGAAGAGTTCCAATGCAGGGCAGTGGACTTATGCAATCAAAGAAGAACTGGATGCGCTGGAAAAGAACAACACCTGGGCGTTGGTATATTTACCTCCTAGTAAAAATGCTATAGGTTCAAAATGGGTCTTCAAAGTAAAACGCACCGGAGATTGAAATATTTCAGGATATAAATCAAGGCTATGTGCTAAAGGTTTTGCACAGAAAGAAGGGGTCGACTACAATGACACATACTCTCCAACAACACGGTATGACTCTATACGAGTCCTACTCGCTATCGCAGCTCAACAAAACTATGAAATAATGTAGTTTGACGTGAAAACTGCATTCTTATATGGTGAACTCAAGGAAGATATCTACATGCTTCCACCAGATGGAATCAATATTGACCAACACCTTGTCTGCAAATTAAGAAAGTCACTATATGGCCTCAAACAATCATTACGTTGTTGGAACGAAAAGTTTGAGGGTTTCCTGAAAATGTTTGGATTCAGCCAAAGTACTGCAGATAAATGTGTTTATCAAGGTGAGTTTAATGAATCAAAGGTTCTACTTGCATTATAAGTTGATGATGGTCTTATCATGGCTGAAAACTAAATGGCACTACAACTTGTACTCGATGAACTGAAGACAACCTTTGAAGTTACAATCAGTGAACCAAATTAATTTGTGGCTCTGGAAATAAACCAAATAATGTGAACAGATTAATATTTTTACATCAGGCCAACTATATCAAACAAATAATTAAGAGATTCAATCTTGAAGACTCTAAGCCAATCAGTGTGCCTGCTGTTCCACACACTCACTTGAGTTCAAACAAAGGGGAAAATACAGAAATAAAAGTACCCTTACAAGAAGCTGTTGGCAGTTTAATATTTGCTGCAATAGTTAGTCGGCCAGATATTATGTACGCAGTTGGAAACGTGAGTAGACATTTGGCAAACTATGGACCAAGTCATTGGAATGCAGTCAAGCGAATCTTAAAATATTTAAAAGACATATCCAGCTATGGCATTGAATTTACAAGGAGTGAGAATCCACCCCCATTAATTGGCTTCTCAGACTTTGACTTCGCAAATGATTTGGACACCTGACTTTCCACAACTGGATACCTCTTTCAATTGAGCAACGGACCTATAACATGGGCTAGTCAACGTCAATAAACCGTTTACCTTTCCACTAACGAAGCTAAGTACATCGCTGCATCAACTGCGGCCAAAGAAGTAATCTGGCTTAGACATCTTCTACTTGACATTGGGAAAACAGTGGGAGAGGCCACAGTTCTAGCAGTTGATAATCAGATTGCAATGCGTCTTGTGCGAAACCCAGAGTTTCACAAGAGAACTAAACACATAGACATACGTTACCACTTCATTCGTGAGAAGTATGAGAATGGTGAGATTTACATCAAGCATGTACCCTCTGAAGGCCAGTTAGCGGATATATTAACCAAACCTCTTCCACCTGATTGTTTTAGACACTCCGTGCTACAATTGGAATGACAAAACTGGAGTACTAATAAATGTTTCTCATTGACATTAATATGTATATAAAGTTGTTTATTATTTATTGTTTTTGAAGCTAATTAGTAATAATATTTAAATAAGCTGTATTTATAACCATTTGTATGACTGTAAACAAGCATTCATTTAGTGGGAGTGTCGAAACACATTTAAAATATCATGCCTGTCTAGGCCTAACCCCCTTAACCAACAGTGTGAGTGCGCAATAGTGTGGCGCACGAATACATTCGTTAAAACAACCCTTCTTGTTGGCATCATGTAACAGTCTTGTTGTACAATTACCGTGTGCGTTGTGTTAAATAAGAATAGTGCTTTCCATACCTCAATTATAGTCTTTATAATGAGGAAGATTGATTTTATAGGAAATGTACCCACATATGCGTGGAGGGATACTGTAAAACCATTTAGGAAATACCACCCTTACTAATATTTGAACCTTGATACCCCCATCATTGGCAGTCCAGCCTGCAGCGAGTGCAGTGTAGAGTGCTGTGTAGTAATTGGTCACCAAAGCGGCTCTTTGATTACATTAAAACTATGTCAATTTTTTATTTTGAGCTGTGAGCCTTAGGTCAACATAAATTATTTTAGAGCTTTGGTTGAAACTTTTTAGATAATATAATTTTATTTATAATATATAATTTAATTATCAAATAGTTGTTATGGGGAAAAGATTATATATATTCACCATCAGGGGTGGATTTATAACTCTGCCGCCCATAGGCACTAGATAATTTGCCACCAACTTTTCCTATCTTAATTTCTAACCTTCTAAATCCCCGTTTCCGCTCCTATCACCCCTCATACACCGACACATATATACCATATACACAAGTGTTATCTGTGGACTGACAGATAAAATGTGCTTAAATTATTTTATTATTTATTATAGTGAGGTTTTAAAAGTAATAAGAAGCTAAGCAAAGAGTTAAAAAAAATTGAAATAAAAACTCTTACACTATCACAACACACAAATTCATATATTATATAGTTGGGTGACCTGGTGGTCTAGGGGTAAGGTGTCAGACTTCTGTGCTAGGGGTCCGGGGTTCAATCCTCGGTCCCGGCACAGATTTATCTGATTGCCAAACCCTTCCTTCACCTCTGACAAGACGTGTATTAATCACAACTTGTGAATGTGAGGAATGCCAGGCCTCCACCATGGTTCGGATTCCACGTTAAACTGTAGGTCCTCCATTTCATCTCACAATCACCCTACCATTGCACATTAGCGTAAGTGCGTATAACCCGAACGGGTAGTAAGACGCGGTGCTAATAATAATAATAATTATTATTATATAGTTTAAAAATAAAAAGTATGCACTATAAGACTGTAGAACATTTTACCTTAGATAAAATATTAGCATATACACAATAAGAAAATAGTCTATAGTATCTTTCGCCTTGATTTCTGCTGAACTAACTGGTCAATGATGCCGGACAAATCCCTTTTATCCAATAAGTGGCCTTCAATTAAGACGATTGCCAGTAAATTAAGGCGATACTCTTATCATGTTGGTAAGCAGATACAGCAAACCACAACAATCACACATATGATGAAGCCATAAAATTATTTTAACTGACAGAAAAATATATGCATTTTTTCGTCATTCAAAATTTGCCACACCTAAAATCTGCTGCCATAGGTACGTGGCTACTAGGCCTACGCATAAATCCGCCCCTGTTCACCATGGAGAGATAAATAACATTACATGTTGAAATGGAATAATGTGCATATAAATGAGTAGGTGGATTGTAAAACTGCCCTTATCCATTTTAGTATAATTTTGAGGAAATAAAAAAATCTGTAATATGTTTATTTATGTTTAGATTTTTATGAAATTTTACCTGGTGTGAAAGTATATCAACCTGGGTCGATTTGGTAAATTTCACAAATATTGACAATACAGTTTGGATAATAATTAGAAATATATTTCAGAAAAAGACAGTTTTACAGGTACACACATTGGAATATGGTGGTTTTGAAATAAAACGTAAGTGTTAGGTACAATAAGCTATTCGTAAAGAATTATTAGTATTTATTCAATCAAAAGAAGTCTAATTTGTGAATCAAGTTTTAAAACAGATTTATATTAACAAGATCGCCTATCTCTTCAACGTTTTCTTCGTCTTGGTTCACTTTGTACTGTGTCTATGCGTATTAGTTCCTGGCGCAAAGGATCCCGAGTTGTTACAACTTCAATTTGATATACATCTTCAGAAATATTTATCTACTCATTTGGGATTATAATTGTCTGTTTACTTCTTAAAGGAAAAATACTTATTTGCAAATAAAGCGGTAAATATAATTAATATTAATAGATCCTCTATTTCTTCAACATTTTCCCGTCTTGGTTCACTTCAATATGCTGTACATCTTCAGATTGAGAATCGATAACAATTTTAAAGTAGTTGAGGTTAGCCATGTCTTTCCACCCTTCACCAAAGGGCTTAGATAGAAGTTTATCCACATCTTTTAGTTTTGCTTCTTTTACAGGAACTATGTTTGGCAGATGATCAGGTACCATGTTGCCTACAGTCACTTCTCTCTTTAGGATTGGCAAGTCGGTTCCGATGTCAGTTTTATAGTGGAGTTCTCCTCTCACACGCATCTGTCCATTTGTATGCCTTGTAAATATAATCCTCTTGCATACAGACAACTTGAAGTGCCACTGTGATGTGGGCTTCAGTGCATTTTTCACAGCAGACTTCCAATCACAAACAGGAACTTCAGAGCCAAGGTCCTTTACTCTGCCAAATGAACTAAAAATATCAATATATTCATTTGGTGTGATAATTGTCTATTTACGTCTTATTACCTTTTCAATTCTTGCAAAGATTCTATCAGGTGGCATGAACGAGTGCCCAACCACTGGAAACAAAAATTCAATTTGTTTTATTTCCTGTGGACATTCCTCTTTAAACCACTTCAAAAGTGACTCAATGACTGTGCTATTGTTATTTTACCCAAAGCAACCATCAGAGCATGGTCGAATATACTCTATGCCATAACTAGAAAAATCTGTGGTTTTAAACGTACTAAGCAAAGCAGATGTGATTTCGTTTGAGCCCTTGTATCTTTCATTTTCAAGCCAGTGATATATTGTAACAAAATCTTGGTTTTCAGGTGACTTTGAATGTCCACGACATACTGTGAAGTTGTAAATGTACAGCTGCCTACTGTAGTAGGCAGCTTGGTCTGGCACTCTGTATAGAACTAAAATATTTTGGCAATTATATGTGAAAACAGCTGTTTTTTCATTGTGTTTCTCCTGGAGCTGTTGGTAAAATGATGCAACTTTTAATTTACGAACCCTAAATTTAATCTTGAAATCATTCTTATCTCGACTACATGTAAATGCAAATTTCATTTAGTTTTTGAGTTGCAGACAGGTGGAGCATACGTCAGTGGCAGGCGTGACAAAACTGAAATCAAAGTCACAGTTAAAAATATGTCTGAAGAAGTGGTACTTTACATTATGCTAAACGTCATGGCAGTTGTTGTAAGCTCGCCAGAGCTTTTAAATGTTCGTGTTACAATCAATATATTGCCACTTAGTTTTTCCCCTGGCATGTTCTTCAATTGGCTGCAATCCTTGCATGAACTCTTTTACTGATATTTTCCTTGCTTCATACTTTTGAGTGCGTCTGTCCCTTCCACTTTCTTCTTTAGGACTAGCTCCTGTGCTCAGATGTTTCCTGCACAGGTTTTGTACGCGGCATCTTGGAATTCCTAATATTGAAAGGAAAGCTTGGGTACATACCTGGATTGGTCTTTGTTTAGTTTTTATATAATATTTGTTAGCTGACGTTTTCCGAGCACTGTTTGCAGACTTTGCTCGAGAGGTTCTTATCGGTGCACTCTGAGTGTTCCTCAAATAATTAGATAGTACTGTGCTCGGTCAAACTGGGAGTTTTTGGTAGTCAAATTTCACAGCACACGCCCAAGGAATGTAGGCCTTAGTGTTTGAGAAAGAATCAGTCAGGTTAATGAGGGGGTATATACAGAAGAAGTGACAGAATATACTCCCACAGAAAAGGTCAGCTTTAAGTACAATACCAACAATAGGTATGATGTAGATATGAGCTCTTCCATGTTAAAGAATATTTTAAGCGTTAACTGGAAGCAATTCACTCCTGAAAATCTTGAGTGATATAGTTTTATATTGTAATAAAAATCACAATCAGTGATCTGTTGTAGAATATGGTTTTATGTCCTGTAACTCACTTTGCTCGTTTGGGACTCCGCCTCCAAACCCTCGGTGGCCTAGTTGGCTAACGCGCTAGTTGTGTTGAGCTCAACTGCCGAGGACGGGGAGATCGAGGTTCGAATCTCAGTCGGGTAGACTGGGAGGGGTTTTTCCTCTTTCCCTCAATGCAAATGCGTGTTCACTTCCGCTAAATTCAACCTTCCCAATTCCTAATTGATCAGCGTAATTAGTACTTATGAATATAACCCGGATGGGTAGTAAGACGCGTTGCTAAATAAATATAATACATTATAATAAACGTTTAAAAGCAGTGAATTCCCTTGAATATCTTATTATTAACCTTATCTTCATGGCACATTTCATAAGGTATGTTTTTCCGTCGATTAAAACTCTGTGCCATCACAAATTAAAAATGATTCCCCAGGTGAGGCTCGAACTCACAACCCCGGCATAGCTCAGTAACTGTCTTATAAGTACCGTGCGCTAACCAATTGCGCCACTGGGGAAGATATGTTAGCTTATAAATTGTTAATTATTTCGAGTTACAAAGTAAATGTTTAGTTTGGAGAGTATGTCGATCTTTTTGAAATTTTCTTTATGTCAATAGGCGTGTTTTCGCGGTTGACCTGGTATCGATATTTATGACCACAGCGTTTTCACGGTTGACCTGATATCGATGTTAACGAAATGTTTATGACTAAGACGATACCAGAGCTCGGTTTGGTAGCACTTTTCTTGACCAGACTAAACAGTATGGTTACGACCAGGGGCAGATTCAGATCATTTTCATAAGGGGGGTCATAATTATAAATCACGTAGTTACTTACAATATTGGATTTATGTTTAAAGCCATTTAATAGTTTCTCATTCATATTTGATCTTATGTATGCTTAAAATAATTCACTTAAAAGCTATAAGTAGTCTTCACCTTGATTTTTTTTTTAAATTAGATTATTTTAAAATACATTTAAAATGTTCCTTACATAGACATTTTTGGAATTTGGATGCCCCTCGAAGCACTTTAGAGTGATCCTTACCTGAATGTTTTACAATAGTTAGATACCTCTAGAAGATAATCTTTGAAGTTGTCTTCCACCGACAAATTTTTGAAGATTGAATTATTTCAAAAACTAGACTATTTGGGGTGGTCCTCGCCTGAAAATTCTTCAAAATGACATGCATCTATAAGCTATTGAAGTTGTCCTCCCCTAAACATTTTTGTAACTTGGATGACCTTGGAATCTATTTAGAGCTTTCCTCCCCTGACTTTTTCTGCCAATTAGATGCCTCCAGTCCAGTAATTATTTGAAGCGGTCTTCTCCGGCAAATTTTTGTCAATAGAATCCATCTAGAAGTCATTTGGAGTTTGATTTAAGGCCATCTTTCAGCTTCATATTCGATAATATTAGATAATTTGAAATATATCTAGGGAGAGATTTTATTCCAGGGTAGGACAAATTATTTCCATGGGGCAAAGTCCCCCAAAATTTTGCCACTCCTGCTGTCCACACATACTCTATATTCGGTATTCGTAGATGAACTGCTCTCATGTGATTTCTAGTATTTTTTGATGTTGTAGTCTACAGTCTCTATGCGAAACAATGTTCGTTGCTTGCTATGCACATCACATATTCGTATATGAAAACGAATATTTTTTCCACACTTGCGTGAGTCATAATCTAAAATTGAATAAACGTGGACGAATAACGCACGCGTGAACCCGGCTTAAGAGGTGTCTGCGCGTAAAAAGATAAAAAAGTGTAAATTTATCCGTATTGTATTTTCTTTCTAAAATTTGAACTTTCATTTTGGTTTTTTGTATTAATTTTCACAAGGGGGGGTCAACTGAATTTTGACTTGACTCCCCTCCCCCCCGAATCCGCACCTAGTTACAACCAATGAGTCGAGAATTTGTGCGCCAATTTCAAAACAACATCACTTATGTTAGATTTAAACGAGTATAACTTCGTAGTCAATGGATTTTAAGTGTTTGTAAATTAAAATAGACAGCAATAATTACTAGCTAGAAATACATGACAGTAAGCAGACTTCCACATTTATTTCCACACTCACCAACATTTTCTTTTTCCTTTGTTAATATTTTGTCTTAGTTTATCCAGCTTTGTTGTCTAAATAATAAAAACAATCACAAATTATTTTTAAAAGTGTTCATACACATTATAATGGAGGTGACCAGCTATATACTCGTATTTTGTTTTGTCTAAGCTCCAAATTTATCAAATTTCGGGAAGGAAGGGGGGTCAAACCCCCTAAACCCGCTCCTCGTCTATGGCCTTGAATAAAGTTTCATTAATTCAATGCAGATCGAATATAATAGTAGCACCTCTTGGAGAAATATGATTATGTAAATTCTTACGTCATTCAGTATACAGAGCTAATACGAAGACAGTCACGAAAATATTTTTTTTTAGAAATATATATAATAACGTTGATTGGACACTGGTGTGTGTCAAGGTTTATTTATTATTTAAAATTCCAAAATGTGACCTGATTTCTAACAACTTAGATTATCTTCTGTATAGCTTAATGTAACGCGTTGGCTACAGGCTAATGTATTGAGTCTGAGTGACGTCTCATTCTCAGTCAATCAGATGTCTTTCTCCCACTAGTTCTACCTTCTATTCTCTTTATATTGCACTAACTCTACCGGTTTTTAATACTTGAAAACAAAACAAGCATAAATGTGTTCAAGAACACTGAACAGCTCAAGGTCTAAAAGAGACTAAAATAAATTGTTCAAGGAATAGCATTCACTTATAAATCATATTATCAACCATTATATGCGTGGTGCATTTTATATAGTCTATATTACCGTCGATTAAAATCTCAGTTTCATTACAAATAAAAACATTTCCCCAGGTGAGGCTCGAACTCACAACCCCGGCATCGCTCAGTGACTGTCATATAAGTACCGTGCGCTAACCAATTGCGCCACTGGGGAGGATATATATAGCTCGAAATGGTTCATTATTTCGAGTTACAAATCAAATGTTTAGTATGGAACTTTTGTTGATCTTTTCGATGTTTGCTTTTTGTCAATCAATTATTCTCTATTTCCAACTCAGAGTGAAATAGTTTGTCATATTGCAGTAGTCAGTCATTGCAGAAGGTTCTGAATATTCTGAACCACGTGCGGATACAGGTTTTCCTATTCCATCTGCTAGTGACGATCCTGGTGAGTAAATACTAGACGATGACACCCGATATTACCTCGTCCAGCACGGTGTGATGCAAAATATGAGTACCGATTTATTTTCCTCAAAGCGCCATCATACAGATACAGCCAGTCAGGAACGTAGCTAGGGGGGGTCTGCGGGGCCTCCTTCTCCTGAAATCTAGATCCTTTATATGTTATTTCATAATACGTTTTTACAAAAAACGGCCCTCAATAGAAATTAAACGTATTTACCTTTGTGTTGGAATGTTGAGGTGAGGGGGTGGAAGTGTCTGGGGCTATGAGGTTATTCATAGCCAGGAGGGGAGCCCAGCGAGAGGGAAACCAAGGATGCCCACAAAGGGGGATTATTATTATTATTATTATTATTATTATTAGCACCGCGTCTTACTACCTGTTCGGGTTATACGCCACAGGGAGAGGCCATATATTATAGGTAGTTTAATACCAAATACAGGCATCGAAGATCTGCCCAACAGTGTTGGGAGCTAGCACACAAAAAGTGCCCCCAGCCACTTTTAGGGCTTCAATTTTTTTTTTAAATTTGAGCGAGGACTTGAGAATTTTAAAACAAACTTTTTATTTACTAAATATTATGACGATTTAAAATGGTAGGAATATTAACTTCTGCCACTAAGATTTGTTATTATGCGTGTGATCACTGGGGGAGTTTGTCAGTAATCGGGCAATGATCTCCCATCACTTATCATTAAAATAAGACATCCATGGTAGTTTTATAGCACTTAATAAAACATAAAAACATACATGATCTCTTGGACGAAACACGCATCAGGCAATAACCCCCGAACGTGCGCCTGCAGGGTATTTTACCGCAAAAATACTAGTTTGTATCTCAATGCAGAGTAAGTCAAAGAAGGGCTAACAATTCATCACACGCTCCTTTAAATCAAAATACTGTTGAAGCTAATCCTATAAAATTTTATTAAACCTATCAGATTAGATTTAATTAATTTCGTAAAAACGCCAAAAAATTCGGGTGGATCTGAAACTTTTTCTTATACTGTCCCTTATTTTTAGGAGACAAGGATTGGCTTAAAAAGCGTCTTTTGAAGCTTCAATTTAATATATTTTGCCGGGGGAGGACCCCCGGATCTCCCGCCATTTCATAGAATACTCCCCAAACGCCCCAGTTCTCTCTACCTCGCGGGGAAAATGCCTACGGGTGCCTTTGGAGGGAACCCATCAAGTGAGAAATATGGAATTCACCAGCTCGCGCACCTAGAATCACCAGTTTGGTCAGTCTTCATCTGAAATTGGGCCCCCTCTTAAAGTTTTTTTTCTGGCTACGTGCCTGCAACCAGGTATCTATCCCTCTTACTCTTTAGCCAAACATTGCCTGATGGTAAAACACGACCTCAAACTTGGCTAGTATATTCGAAAAGCAGGGGTACCGCGTTCTGTGCCCCTTGTAAGATCCTCAGAAAATACAACGACTGGAAAAACGAAGGTAAAAGAATGAAGGAATATGAATATTCGGATGATCACGTGTGTGGCACTGTTGGTGAGTAAGAATGCTGGCGGTAGAGTTGACAAGAATCTTGTTATTCAAACGGAATTATATATGTAGAATACTTGCAGGAGGTTCTGATCGGAGTGCATCGTGGCTATTTCAAGGTCACTGTCTGGACGAGGATTGTCGTTTAGAGGTCTACAGGAGATATTTGGATCTATAAACAGTGGTAACTATGTCATGACCCTAGAAACTTTGGCCGAATTTGATCCTTTTTTGGACACACACATAAAACGCCATGGAAATAAAGAGTGACTAGACAATATTATATATATTGTCTAGTCACTCTAGTGTATGTTAAGAAATGATCAATATCATGGCAAAAAAGGTCATAAGCACGATCTTGATTGAGACATAGCATGCGAAGTATTTCTCCATCTGTGTCGAATCTACTCCTAACATTTCCCACGTGGATCAACTTTCGTTCCTTGTACGATATGTGTCTGCAGAGGGATTTCCTGTTTAGCGATTTCTAAAATTTAAATCAAATTGTGGGTCCAAAGCAGAAGACCTGGCTAACGTCGTTCTCAGTAGGTACCTACCTTGAAAAATCACGATTTGAATAAAGTCAATTGTCGCGGACAGTCGTATGACAATGCGGGCAACATCCCGTGTGTATATTTCGGTACTCAAGCAAGAATAAAAGAAATGAATCTAAAGGCAGTTTTCATCCTCCGTTAAGTTCACTCGCCGAGTTTTGTCAGTCCATGTGCTGCCGAGTGCTGAGAGGTCACGATATTTTTCTTCGGTACTTTGCAGGAATTGTACAACTTTTTCTTGGCTTCGACAAACAGATGGGTAGTTTTGATATCGCAACTGAAGCAAAATTAAACAGTTGTGAAGAGCCTTTCTCAGACAAGATGTTCTGCTCCATAAAACGCCTGCCGAAGTCTCTGTTGCTCCTGGGAAGAGATCATGGCAGCTCTTCAGATAATCGCCAGTAACACAAAAAAAAAACCAGCTATGCGTTCTCAGGCTTCAGGGCTCTTTAATTCACTCATCGCTCTGGAAACGTGCTTTTTAACCCTGCTATGGAAAGACATCTCGGAAAGATCAATCAGAGTGAGCAAACCTCTGCAATTTGTGAACATCAAAATGGGAATAATCACTGAACTTTTTCAGTCCTTGGTAGGATACCTAGAAGAGATAATAAACGGAGGTACCTTTGATCATTATGAAACGAAAACTGTAGAAATATGTGGTGAAAATACTTATGCATATGACACGAAGAGGAAACGTAATAAACATATTTTAGATCGACGAAGTAAAGAGCAACGAGGTCAAACTCTCCAGCAGGGAAAGATTCAGAGATGCCACCTTCAATGTCGTTGTCGACAGTTTGATTGCAGAACTACAGAGACGTTGGTATGCTTACAAGGAGTTAAGTAAAAGGTTTGACTTTCTTACGAAGCAACATAGGTTGTAACCACAAGATATCCGTGACAGAGCACGGAACCTGGAAGCCTTCTCTCCTGGAGATTTTGATAGAACTTTGGAGAACAAGTGTCTTCACATGCAAGCTCATTTGTTGTCGATTGAGGCTACGGGGGGATCAGACTTCCCGTCAATAAATCTGTACAAGTTCCTCCTGAGAAAAAGCCTTTTGGAAATTTAGTAAATCATGGGAATAGCCCTCTAGATGCTGTTGTATACACCAGGGTCAAACTGCTAGGCAGAACGGTTGTTTTCGGTGCTAAAGAGAGTGAAGAATTATTTGAAAACTACTATAGAAGAGAACAGGCTCAATTCACTCTTTGTTCTGTACATACACTGAGAAATTCTGTAGTCTGTGGACTATAGTGAGGTCATCTGCTTTTTCGCATAAAGGAAACTTCGTCGCGTCACAATTTAAATCGTCAACTTGTAATTAAATATCAGTGTATATTGTAATACATACAAAGGTACTTGTATATTTACTTGAAGGTCAAAGTATGTTATATTAAAAAAGTTTTTAAAATATTACAAAAAAAGGGGGGGGCCCGACTATGTTAACTGCCTAGGGACCCCAATTCTCTTAAGTCCAGGCCTGATTACACACCTATACATAAAATTAAAACAAGGTAATCCACCTGAATTCAAACAAAATACAACAACCAAGTGTATTTAGGACAAAAAACAAAAAACACGACTCTTAACGTTAGTTCAAATATGCACTCATCTTTAACTGACCATAGTCTATTGTTCTTAACGTCGTGCGTTTCTCAGATAGCTGTGGATAACTTATTTTTCTGTCCAAAGTAATTTAACACCGACATTCCTGGAGTATTCAATGGCTCACAAGCAAAACCACCCCTTCTCTTGAGACTCTAGACTGGGCTATCAATATCCAGTTAAAGTAACAGATCTTAATCAAAATTAATTAACTGGAGTCAGGATCAATCAGCGACGGTCTCAGTCTGTAGCGTTGTATGAAAAAAAATATATATTTAGAGGATTACTTTCTTGGTATGCTCTTCCACCCGTTTGCGTGTTGTCAATTAAACACGAGGTTGGAAGCTATTTTCTACCCCCCACCATACCACATCTCTCACGGCTGCCAACTCCTGTCAAGGTGAGACCTCGGGGGACCATGGTCTGCAAAGCACCACATTTAACTATTTCTTTGTTTGCACTCAAATAATAATATTCACGTTTACGGCAAAACTCCCGTTCCCTTTAGGAAAAGTATTCATGACCATGTCATGCCGATCAAGAACGAAATAAATTTCCCTAGCTATCACATTTTATAGAAACAGTCTTTTTTTGGTCACTATAATGCCAAATGTAGCTTTATCTGTAAAGTTTCCAACAACGAGCTATTTAAGCTCATGGAAACATCGTTCCAAATAAAAAAAAGTTACCTCATAAAGTGAAAAGAGGTTTTCCTTACAGAGATATATGATATATTCGCATCCAATGTCCTTTTCCTGTGTTTGTCCTTTATGCTATACATGTTCCTATCTTTCTTAACAATTTTCCATTTTCTCCTTTTGTGTTTTATTTTGTTTCCTCTTTTAGGAAGTTGCGTTGCGTGTTTCATACTCCTCCCTGATGAGTCCTGATAGAATGAAACCAACCTAATTCAGGGGATTGGGCAGCGACGATCGATTTTCTTTAAGAGGCAACCATTACCTCTTTGTCCATTGGCAGCAATGTAAAGTGTAAACTGTGTTCTTCTTCTCATTGTAAAAACCATATTGTGTTCGTCCCTTTTATATGTTTCTATCCACCTTTCCTATACCTTCTTCCAATTATAATAAGCCATAATGAGAAACACATAAATTAATTATATTTTAACAAGATCTGTTTTTCTTACCGAGAGTTTTGACATAAAACCATAACATGCCTGAATAAGGGAGTGTAATTATATTCTCTTATGGAAGGCTTTCTAAAATATTTTTATTTATAAAATAATGGCAATGTAAAAAAATACAATGTGGATTTGGTTGTAAAGGAGAGTAGCTCAGGAGGCTGTGAATAGTTTCATCTTCTTCCTATGTGATGGCAGCATTATGCAGAAATCAGCATATAGATAAAGGATGAATCACCGTTAGAGATTCGCCACATGTTCATGACCAGCTTGGAAGAGGGCGCTGTCAACTGGCCACTTAAAACGGAGTATATAGGTTTACTTATAGAATTTCATAAAATTTAACGTTACTTGTTTCACAAACATTTTGAATCGATCAACAAATTGAAAATTATCTGTCTTGTTTTGACTGCTGTGTAACTTACATAAACAAAATTAAACACAGTATATTGTGCAATAGTCGGTATATAATATTAGCTTGTCCCTATTAATATTACATTTTCTACACTATTGACAATAAAGAACTATTTTTTTAAGTTTTTAGAACATTCTGGAAATTTAGCTTTTATTTTAGCCCAAGCGGAAAATTTGATAGCTTTAGATAGTGTCTAGCAGTTTTGCCAGTTTATCGACTTACGGCTATGAAACAACTAATTTTCATTTTTAGTGCCTATCGACTAATCTAGTGACTGGCGACTTTCCTTAATTTTCTTTCTAGTTCATGTTCATTATTTTAAATTTTAATGCTGTAGAATTTTGATTTTTGAACTACCATACTGCAAGAACGTATAATGGAGTGCTTCGGACTGCAGAAGCGCCCTAAACTATCTATCTGTCAATTACAAATCATAATGACACCGTTCCGATGGCTTGGACACACAGCTGACGACTTTTAAATTTTCGTTTAGTGACACTATAGCGACTTTCTGGTACTAATCTAGGTACAACACTTATATGGTCATTGGCAAAACCGGTGTCTAGTGGTATTTTAGTAATTTGAGCTTGCAAGTGGTAACACTGGCAATAAGGTTTTCAGTTTTCACTTTACATTCAAAATGGCGACATTAACTAGGTTCGCAGCCTTAAAATTATTTAGAAAAAAGATTTCTTCTTCCATCCTTACACGTGTTTCCCCGATTTCAACGTCAAAGAAAAATAACGAAGTCTCCAGTTTATCAGAAACAGCTGAAAAATTAGAAACACAAACTGCTGTTAAGAAGAACTGGATGAGCTATGGTTTCGACTTTAATAATAAAGAAGACGACAGAAATGCGATGCATGCATCGTTTTTCTTTTCTGTAACATTATGTCTTGTTTTTGGAAGTTTTATTTTTGCTTACGTACCTGATTTCCAATTGCGAGATTGGGCTCAACGAGAAGCGTTCTTGGAATTACGCAGAAGGGAGCAACTGGGGCTGCCTCCTATCGATAGGAATTTGATTGATCCAGAGAAAATTATTTTGCCAACTGATGAAGAATTGGGCGACACTGAAATCATAATTTAAAAATGTTTAAACATTTGTTGGTGACTTAATCGTGTAAGCATTTGTTTAAAAAAAAACCAATTGTTTTACATTCTAAAATTTTGATCACAATCCCCAAATTAACCTACCATTAGGGTACTTCATATTATGCCAGGTGAGCTTTTAAGTCCAGTGAACATAAACATAATTTTAGGACTTTGTGTTATCATACCAAAAAAACTAATCAACCGTCTTGAATATAGAACTCAATTTATTTTAGGAAAGAGGCCCCTACCAGATAACATCACTAGTCACATTTGATACATTAAATGGTCAGACATGGATTTTATTAACATTAAACTTTCTTAAGACATGGAAGGCTATGTTGCTTTGTAGTTAATAACATATAGGCCTAAGACTTACATAATTAAATGTATTATGTTTTGTTTAAAATAACCATGTAGGCCTATATGTTATGAATTACAAACCAAACCAACCTAAAGTTGGAAATGGGAATCATATATTTATTTTGAGTCTTAGTTACCTGTGTACATTGTGGAAATAAGTTGTTACCTTGGCAACAGTCTTAAAGTCTCTCTCTTGCAGTAGACTAGACTGCAAATGGTGAGGAGATCAAGGTTCGAATCTCGGTCGGTTGTTCTGAAGGTGGTTTTTCCTAAATTGTTTTCCACACTCCATGCAAATGCGGGTACACTTCCTATAAATTTAACTTTCCTTATTCTTAACACCTTTGGTGTAATTGTTACCTAAGTGTGTAACCCAAACGGGTATTAAGACGCAGAGCTAACAAAATAGTAAAAAAAATGATGGTTTTGGTCTTTTACTTGTTTCACAGATCGACTATTTTATGATCAAAGAAAAATAGGCTACATAATTTCAAATGTAACTAATTTATAACATCTAGTAGTGTTATTTTTGTGAACATGTGTTTTTCTAAAATAATGTGTTTGTAAAATTAACTAGACCCACAATCTCTATTAATTACAAACAAACTTATCTTATAGATAATAAGTGGAGAGCTATTTAGGAAAAAACACTTTCAGTACACTCGTCTGGGATATGAACCCCAATCTACCTGTCGTTAGCAGTCTAATATACCGCAAGGGTGATGCCTTGGACTAGGGATGGCAAGTTTATGACACGTGCCGCTGGGTGACACGTAAACATAATTTAGTTGGCATGCCTACATGAAAAAAATAAACACTGAATGAATTTTTTACTAACGTATAATTTTTTTAAGCCAATAAGATTTCGAAAGCCATGTTATTCACATGTCACAATAAACTTAATGAAATCAACGATTAATAACTGTCTTATGTGCTATTGAAAACAAGCCATGAACAGAAAAAATATCTTGGCTAGCAAAATACAAAATTGCATTTCCAACTAATGTGATTTTAGCATTTTATAAATTTTTCATCTTTTTTCGTTTCTCTGAAGGTGTTACTTTCAAAGTTTTTACCTTAAGTTAGTGAAATTAATATTGTCAAAGACACTTTGATAGTTTAATAAATTTTTGTTCTTTAAAATGTAGGCATTTTTAAAAAAATTACAATTTTATTTGAGCTATTAGACTGGCTCCCAAAATTCTGGCACACTGGTCGGAAAAGTTTTTCCATCACCGCCTTAGACCATGCGGCCACCGAAGTAGGTTTATCTAATGTTAATTGTTTGTGTTTGTTTTAGGGCTATTTCATGGTGAAGTTGAATACTTCCCTTCGGCCGAAGAACCGATTGCAGACACGGACAGCGATAGATCAATTGTCCAACTCCCTCGCAGCCTAAAATTGTTAAGTCCTGTTATAAAACAAACCCATCCTTCTGAAGAGAATGAATTCTATCATCGAGTGACACACGCTGGGGAAAGCTGATGGCTCTTGTCGAGGAACTATCCAACTATGCACATACACACCATGTACAGAGACATTTTTAATGTAGTATTGATGTTAATAAAATAAATATTTGTAGATCTTCATTATTAATTGTGATTAGCAGAGTAAAGCCTCGTCTACAGACTCCATATTCATAACATGCATAGTACTCCCTAATAGATTGACTCCACAATAACATATTGCTCTGTGGAAAGAGTCCCTATCCTTAATTCCTTAGTCCTTATCACTCCATGGAAATTGACTCAACTTTAACTTTCTAAGGACTACCAATCACAACAAAGTAAATATGTGAACACGCATCGAAATGAAAGCACCAATGATATCGAAAGGATCCATTGATATAGAAACAAATAAAAATGAAATTATAGTTCTATGCATGAAGCTATTTCAGAAATATTTTTCTGAAAATTTAAAGTCCCCGGGAAGCGTGGCACCTTGATAAACAGTTTTCTTAGGAATACTAAGCTCTCATAAAGAAGGGTATCACTTTGGTAGGTTAAACTTCCCATTAATATTCTTAGTAACCTCTGCTATACCAATCACCTTGGCTTACACCTTGCTCTAGAACAGAGGTGGGCAAACTCCCCCCACCCCCAAGGGCCACATGGACATCTGTAAGGCCTCTAGCGGGCAACATGTAATAAAAATCTATATTTACTAAATAACTAGCGGACCCGACAGACGTTGTCCTGCCCGAACGTTGGCTTTTCGTTTGGGTGGCATAATTAATTTCAATAATAAAACAAATACTATGTGATCATCACAATTACAAATTCACAATGAACTCCAATTAGTGAGTAACAAAAATATTACAAATTCAGTGTTTGTCAAGACAACATATAAAATAAAACATTTTTTCATTTTTGGCATTTCACCCACAACTCCACAAATATCTGTATCGAAAAACAAACATAACTATGAATTATTCAATTAGCAGAGTTCAATTATTCATGAGCTTTTCAGAAGGATTTAACAGTCCATTATTGATGAACTTATGATTTTTAACGGTCAATTATTAATATTATATTCATTATTATAAATATTGGGGGGTGGTGGTGGGGGGTGAAATTTTGAGGTTACATTTTCGAATATGCAAAAAATATAAAAAATATCCTAGAACCCGATTGCAGTGCCACCTACCAGGTCCAATTGTGAATCTAAACCATCCACGTACCCACTCAAACACACACAAAAAATTTCATCAAAATCGGTCCAGCCGTTTAGGAGGAGTTCAGTGACATACACACGTACAGAAGAATTATATATATTAAGATGAACTTTATTTTCACACAAAAATACATTTATTAGTCATACAACTACTGTAATTACCGTACATACAAGCTTATGCTTGTACACATGTAACATTATAAATGAGCTTGCTCACATGTTCAAAAACATGCACTGATTATGTATTTAATTTGTCATTTTTGTTAGTAAAATCATGAAAGTTTTAAATTTGTGTGCGAGACTCGCAAATTAACATTGTGGGCCATAGTTTTCCCACAGCTGCTCTAGACCATTTTATTTCAAAGGGTTTAATTGGATTTAGTTGCAGACTTTCTAATTGGTTGCCATGGTAACATGATTAAGCATATAGACTGTGTAGACATAATCTTCAATTTATAAGGATCATTAAGGATTCAAGGACTATACGGATGCAAAGTTTACGTACTCTGTACATGAGGAGTATGAGTATTTTTCCAGAACACCTGGAGACTTGGTGATTCCCCAGAGTTACAAACTAAGGGTGTCAAACTTGATTCCTTGATCCTTAAATTGTTATTGGTAGGTACAAAAATAATCTACTGTAGATTTAATTTCATGCGGCAATTTTTGATACTTTGATTATTAGCTCCCAAACCCCACTAAGTTAAAGTTCTGGCATTCAAACAAAATGGCAATATTCAGAATTCTGTGTTTTTCAATTGTTACCGTTGTTAGTTATTTTGCAATTTCACTTTGGTACTGGCAAGTTGTAAATGTATCCAACACAATCACCTTTATATTCTAGTAATATTGCAGCACAAATCATACATGACCTTGACCTTAAGTTAAAAGTAATTTTTTTATTATCTACACTTTTTAGTTTTTGTTTTTCAATCATTACTTTATGTGAATAAAAAAAATTACAAATAATTACAGTACAAGAGCAAGGAATAGACCAGAGTTGAGTCAAATCCGAATCTCCAATTTACCTTTGAATCTCAAATCCAAATCTTGGAAAAAATTATGAACTTAATAGGAAATGTAAATATAAACAGAACATTAGAAAATAAAAATAGTAACTAAATGTTACCATTATTTTTTATAACTAAGGAGCAGATTCTTGGGCACAAAATTGTTTAAAATGGGCAAATAGACATTACATAAATGGGATCTAGGCACTAGAATAGGCGCCTAAAGAAAAAAACCCACAAAAAAATAGGCAACACAAAATTAATTTTTCTACTTACTATTTCTATACACACAGTCGCCTCGGTGGCGTAGTTGGCTAACGCGCCAGTCGTGTTGAGCCAGACCACCGAGGACGGGGAGATCGAGGTTTGAATCTCGGTCGTCTCTAAATTCAACCTTCCCAATTCCTAATCCATTAGTGTAATTAGTACTTAAGCGTATAACCCGAATGGGTAGTAAGATGCGGTGCTAAAATTAAATTAAATTAAATTATACACACAGTCAATTCACATTGTTTTTATTAAGCACCAAGTTTCATTCACCATCTCTTTGGGTTATAAGTATATGTACTAATTACACTAATGTGTTAAGGGTTAAGAATATGGAATTTAGAGGAAGTGTACCTGCATTTGCGTGGAAGCAGAGTGAACAAACATTTAGTAAAAAAAATGCCTTAATTACACCGGCCCAAGATTCGAATCTTGATCTTTCCTTTGTATTGTCGCTTCTCCTATCTAATAGAAGTGACGAATGCATTTACAAATTTAGCCAATGAAGGTTTGGGATGGATAAAACATAAGAGAAATATACAAGTTTAACAAATCAGTTTATTTAAATCCAAACAAGTTAATAGAATTATATAAGGTTTAAATAGATCTTAGTTTAAACAGTCCTTTGCTAACTAAGATAAATTAAATCAGATATAATAGTTGTATACATCCCAACAGGAAAGAATTAAAGTAGACACCTAGGTAACTAGGAACCAACAGAAGTAAGGTTGTGTCTATTGTTGAGTCTAGTAACTCTTCTAATTAGAACTAGAGCACATTCCGCTACAAAGGTGCGTCTGCCTCAACACAGCGGCAAGATAAATAGGAAGCAAATATTAATCTAAGGTTAAGCTCCAATACATAACTATCCAGCCTAAGGTTACTAGACTTATACCTGAAAGGTATATAGATGAATTATAGTCAAATAATAGTTAGTGATATCCATTTCTAGTAAATCCTAATTTAAAGAGTTACTACGATGGTAGTTAAATGAGCTAGCTAGCATGAGTTAACTCCATAGAGAGCTATGAAACACAAATACTTATTTCCTAGAAGAGGAACTATCATTTTACAAATAGTAAATGGTGAGCTACCAGGAATCTAGGCTGTTAAGATACTATGGCCGGTCTATTCCTAATTAGTACTGCCTGGACAATCAATAGTATATTAATAATTCCACCCAATCTAGGGCACACTATAACTAGTGCAAACAATAAACATATTAACTAATACAAATGGCGCTCAAAGGTGGCCAGTAACTAAGAACTAGTAGTGCTCCCACAGGTTGCGCACTGTAAAAATGTACACTAAAGAGAAATATTAAGGACTAATATCAGTCACAGACCTAATTAGGTCATTGAACAAATCATTAGATAACCTAATTTCCACCATTAGGTGATCCTAAGCATTAAGTAAGCCGAAGCATGGTCTTACAGTTTAGGGTGTCAATACATTTCCCTAGTATATAACACTAGGCCTTAAGGACATATACCGGGGTTCAATCCTCGGTCCCGGCACAGGTTTATCTGATTGCCAAACCCTTCCTTCACCTCTGACAAGATGTGTATTAATCACAACTTGTGAATGTGTGGAATGCCAGGCCTCCACCGTGGTTCGGATTCCACGTTAAACTGTAGGTCCTCCATTTCATCTCACAATCACTCTACCACTACACATTAGCGTAAGTGCGTATAACCCGAACGGGTAGTAAGACGCGGTAATAATAATAATAATAATAATAATAATAATAATAATAATACTTAAGGACATATAAAAAGATGTCAGAAACATTGATAGACCAAATCATGTCAGAGAGACCTAGATAAATAGAGCATAAAGCCCATCATTCAAAACTACACCTTCTGGGCATAAAAACAAATCAGAAACTCTGGCACAAAGAACTATGTCATATGGACATTGTTAAAAAAAAGTACTAAGACTCTTAACTTTCAAATACTCATAGTCTCAAACGAGGCTTCATCTGCGGCGAGGTGGAGAGACCGACGCCTCACACATCATAGTCACCAGTTGCTCTGTTCGCTGATATAGTTTTACTTCCGAGTTGTTCCTCCGTTGAATTGATACAAAAGAATAAAAAATGTGAAGTGAGGAATGACTGTTTTATACAAACAGAATTGATGTCTTCGGAGAGGGTGTCCACCAGGACAAAAAGGGGGAGGTGAGGTTACAAAATGGTGCCGAATGACAACTAGCGCTAGTAGACGACGCGGAGAACACAGAGAAGCAGCTCTGTCCTTTCATTGAAGTGGGGCCAGTGAGTAAGATGTCCTTTTGTTGAACCTCCAGGGATAGTCAGCTGGGGCACTTTCCTGAAGTTTGGGTGTTTCCCGGCAACATGATTTCACCGTGAGTTAATATCTGCCACACATTATTAGAATATATTAGTTCCTGTATTCATTGTGTTAATCATATATATGAAATTCTGAGTGTACGTATTAAACGGGATGTTTACATATTACACCTTCATCGATAGTCCAGTCTACTGCGAGAGTGACTGACGCCTAAGCCCATTCACACACTCAAGTGCGTCACATGCTGTTACTAACTAGATAATTTTCTCGACTTTCAGTTCAGAAATGGGTTATATTTTTATAGTTCTATAAGCCAAGCTCTACTTCACGCGATGTCAAGGGATAAAACTTCCAATTTGCTGTTTCTGAAGAAGTTGAACTTTTCTCCTGTAACAGCATGCTGTTTCTTCCAAAGATGTCTGCCACTGTTACCATAGTCCTCCACAAGATTTACGCTAACTGGAAGCTATTTAACAAGTATATATTTTCAAACCCACTCCTAGCAAGCATGATAACTCTTACAATTTATAAGAAACTGAACACACTCTTTCAGCAGAAAATCCATACCGTAATATGAAAAGGAGATAGGTCAAAGCCAAGCGTGTTAAGGCGCTTATTCTTAAAACCGGCAAAAAACCAACGGAACAGGCAATTATAGGCACTATAAAATTACCATATTGTACTCGTAACATGAAATGGTTATTTATCTTAACTGCCTGCGTCAAACGATCACAGAAAAGGCAAATAGGCAAAATCCGGTCCCTACTTGTAATCCATTTATCATAAAACTAATACATTCAGTTAAAGTGTTAAATTACTGGTCTAGGGTCCGGTTGTTAAGTATACATCCTATAATTATAATTGGTTCTGAACCATCAATAAGCAATATTAGAGCTCTAAAGCAAATTTCACTTGAAAATTTTTTTTTTATAAGCATTTGAGCCTCGAATCCTCAAATATCCTTGAGGATTGGAGGTATTATTTATGGAATAAACAAAATATGACTATCACAATGAAGAAAAAATGGGTTCATACTTCTAATGCTAAGTTTTAATTTAAAACCTACTTTGGTGGCTGAATGATCTAAGAGCCATTTCACTCTGTTGATTAACAAAGAGGTAGATTGGAGGTTTCACACGAAGCAACAGAGTTGCCTGCCTCGTCAACAGTCGCTCATAAGTTGCCCAGTATTGGCGATCTGTGGAATAGTTAGTTGCCCGTCAGGACAACTATCGTCCACCTGGTGACTGCTTGGTTAATCACGTGTTTATATGGTGTCATTCATACAGGGCAACAATCGCCGGCCAGTATTCCAAGCGGTGCCAACCTCCAAGAACCTGTTTTAATTTTATTTTTGGTATGGAAAGTTATCTGCTAATCTATTGTCGGTTTGTTTTTGACTGCATATTCTTTAATAAATATTTATAATTATCACATACTTCACTAGAAATTTACTTAAGCTAATCATAAGTAATGTAAAGTAATTAAGGATTTTCATCCATAGCTCTCGACTCTTTTTAAGGATATTTCCATCTTTTTTTTTACTGTAATTATTAAACATCTAGATTAAATTGTTTTATATTATAGTAAGGCTTGAAAGTGGCATCAATTCCAATGAAATAACATTCTGATAATTAATGTGTAGTTAAAATTGTATTGTTCGACGCTATAGCTCAGTCGGTACCATGTCTGCCACTGAATCAAGGGATCTCAGGTTCAATTCCCGGCATGGCCAAAACATTTATCATTGGTGAAATGTGGATGTCCCCTTTCACAGTGATAAAATGGTGACTGGAGAATGGGTGATGTATCTGTTATAGATTTAAAGAGCCAAGAAAAAGAACCTCGACCTCCGAATCCCTAACTGACCTATTTTTTCATGTACTCTGGTTAAGTTGATACTGATTTTTCTCTTACAGAGCGCAAGTTTACCGGTAATTGTTGCCGGGCGATAGTTGCCTCGTGTGAAACGGCTCTTAAGGTGTCACTCAAGCAATAGACGGGACTGCCAATGACAGGGAGATTGGGGTTTGAATCCCGGTTGGGTGTACTGAGGTATGGTTTTCCACTCTACCCTCCATACAAATGTGGGTACAGTTTATCTAAATAATACCTTCCTAATGGCTAAAACTATTAGCATAATTAGAACATAAAGTGTGTCACCCAAACGGGTAGTAACATGGGGTGCTAAAAAAACAACACTAAAGTTAATAAAGTTGAAAAAATATAGAAATAAATATTCTCTAAGTCTTGCTTACGATGGATAATGATTATAATAGTTGCGAGCTGGTAGATACCTACCAATATTCTTTTCCAATTTCGTTTTTTCTCCTTCCCTCGTCTGAGTTTCCTATTTTATGAAGTTAGAATGAAACCCAAGTCGAGGGATTGAGCGGTAACAAAAGATTTTCTTCAAAATAGTGTTATTTTCTCTATGTGCAGTGGCAGCAGTGTGAAATGTACATTGTATTCCCCTTTTATTTGTTCTCATAACAATTTACTGTACCTTCTATATTTTGTCTAGTCGAATTCTTCCTCATATTTAATTTTATATCAAGTCAAAATTTGTAAATCTGTGCTCATTTTGAGGGAGTTCTTATAAACCATAGTGAAATTTTTAACTGAAGTTTTCAGGATTTACGGCAGTTATTTCAAGATGTACAAAGATCACCCTCTGGAGTGTTCTCACATGGTAGGGGTGTAGAAGCAGGAATCAGGAACATAACATTGTCGGCGGAGTGGGTTTATGCCGCTAAACAGAAAACATTACTCAGGGTGGCTAAGGATCGGCCTACGCTTGAACTTTGAGCATCAAGACTAAAACTCCGGGAAAAGTACACGGATTTTGTCATCTGCCAGGGAATTAATAAATATTAGTCTTAATTCAAAGGCACGATTGAACTACATAAATTTTCTAAACCGGGCTTGGTATCAAATTCCCAGAAATATCACACCATTTGACATTTTTAGTATCAACGTGAATGCCACTGTGTCTTGTCTAGTTAATCCATTGTTGGTTAGAATGCACACAAAGTTAAATAGAAAGACATTTTTATCATTTTTTGGTTAGTTCAAATTATGCACCCTTTTTGACTGTTACAGTGTTCCCCAAAACAATTCTAATATATACCTGCTTCAGTGGTCCATGACAGGGAGATTGGGGTTCGAATCCTGGTCGGGTTTACTGAGGGTGGTTTATCCAAAATGGTTTTCCACTATATCACACAAATGTGGGTACACTTTCTTTAAATTAAACTTTCCTCACCCATAATTCATTAGTGTAAATAGTACATATGCATATAACCTGAACAGGTAGTAAGAAGCAGTGCTAAAAAAGAAAAATGTAGCCCCTGTGCACGAAAAGATGCACCTTGCAGCTGTCACTATAAAATTTGGACTTATTTTGTTTTAAGTGACTAAAAACTCAGTTCAGAAACAAAGCAATATAAATTAAAGAGTTTGTATTTAATGACCATTGACCTATACATAATGCACACACAGGTTTGAAAATAAAAAAAATAGTATATCCTGTGCACAAAAGCGTACACCTTAAAGCTGAAATTTTAAAACTTTGATCAGCTTTTTTTTTAAATTAATTAAAAACCTGGTCGGAAGCAAAAAGTTCACGGTCAAGGCAGGGCTTAATGGCACTATTTTTTAAAGTTACCTTCCATGTACCATCATTAAACTAAAAAACATTTCTTCCCACACAACGCTGGGCACTTCAACTAGTTAAGGATAATCAAGGAGCGCAAGCTGAGGTGGAGTGGTCATGTGGCAGGTATGGATCATGATAGTCTTGTACACAACATTCTAGTTGGGAAACCTGTAGTTACAAGACCCCTTAGTAGATAGAGGCGTTGATGGGAGGATGTTGGGTTTTTCAGGATAGGTGAGCCTAAGTTCTGGCAGCTATGAACGTTCAAGTACTTTAGGCAAGAGAGTGAGGGGATTAATGATAATACATTCTTAACTTGTACGGTTGAGAGCTAGCGAGAGAAGATCCCCCAACCAGTTTACAATACATAATAATATAATCTAAAGTGTTGTATAGAGTTTACTTCATACCCATAGTTACGTATGCAGCGGAAACTCGGACTTTGGATAAAAAAGAGACGAGGAAAGTGGAGGACGTGGGAATGAAGTTTTTGAGGAGCATGTTAGCTGTCACCAGAAGATATAAGATTAGGGATGAAGGTGTAAAAGAGTTGGGCAGGGTGTCCAGCAACCTGGAAAACAGGGAAAAGTCAGGGGAGTTGACAAAATTGCTGGAATTTTCACATATCCATTAAAATAATAGGCCTAATATACTTTCATTCATAATAGTCAACTGTCAAAATAACATTTTTTTCCCTAGTTAAAATCGCGAATCTCGTTTAATACAGTTGTCCATCTTGAGTTTACTAATCTCAATTCTAAAGTTCAACATGGGATCTCTACCGCGTGTCTTTAGCCAAAATTAAGTCATTACCCCGTTGAAATATGTAGTGAAGAGAAGGTAGATTGACCCGCTTGGTGGCCGCGTGGTCTAACACGCTACTCTTGCAGTAGATTAGACTGTCGATGACGGGGAAATCGAGGTTCGAATATATGTCGGGTGTACTGGGGGTGCGGGGTTCCAAAATGGTTTTCCACACTTCCTTCACACAAATGCTGGTACACTTCCTATAAATATAATTTATCTAATCCTTAAAACCATTAGCATATTTAGTACAAGCATATAACCCGAACGGGTAGTAAGACAAGTTGCTAAAAAAAAAAAGAGCGATGGGAGGAACAGATGTGTGCAAGTGAGAGGAAGAATGGTGGAAGGACAGAGGGAGATATTTTACTAAACGGACCCGGCCATAGGCTGAAAACAGTTTCTGATGAATGATACAATCCACCAATAATAGGTAATTCACTTGTTCTTCAGCATAACTGGGAGTGTCTTACCTCTCTGCAGCATTGACAGTGGATAGATGTAACCCACTTGGGCGGTTGATTGGTCTAGGGTGTCACACTCGCAATAGACTGGACTGCCGATCACTGGGAGATCAGGGTTTTAATCCCAGGCGAGTGTGATGAGGGTGGGTTTTCCATGCAAATTAGATATCTTTCCTTTTCCCAAACATTAGCATAATTAGTATACATATGTGTAAAAAAAATGGTAGTAAGACACAGTGCTAAAAATATAAATAGTTCCATGTATTAATCAACATTCTTAATGCTTGGAACTAATCAATGTGTAATTATTATAATATATGAAGTAATATATCGCCTTCCTCTACCTTCTACTTGATTTTACCTAATTATAATTATCATAAATAATTTTCTCAAGTGTTTTTTATTTGGGATATTTAATGTGTAATTTGTTAACCAATTGATTAAATATCAGCACATGACTAATGAACCGATTTAGTTTTAACTCACATCAATATCCAAGGGCGGATTTTCACCCTCTCGCCATACAAATGCCTTTTAAATTAGCATAGTTAAAGAATATAGCCTGAACGAGTACCAAGATGTGAAATACACCAAGTTCTAGAACATACACAACAATGAGTCTCTCAGCTATTCATTCATCATTGTGAAAAGAGAAGTCACAATTTCACTAATGATACATTTTTGAGCCTTGCTAAGAATCAAACCTAAGACCCTTAGCTCAGTAAACAAACACACCAAGGTGTTGGGATTTTCAACATTAGGCAATGCTTGGAATGCAATGAAAAAAACAACAAGATTAATGCACTATAAATAAACACTTTTATTGCAGCAAGTCTTCAAAATAAATAAAATACATGTTCCAATACTGGCAAATTTACATAGAATTATATCAGAGATTATTAGAGTCATAAATATAACTCTGACAAAATAAAGTTATGGTATAAACCATACAAATAATTACCCAATTGAGCCAACAAATGTCAACATCCTTTATTTTATTCATATAGCTAGCTGAATGTAATATACTCGCTTAGCTCGTTTGGGGCTCTGCCCCCAAACCCCCTGTGAGTTTTCTTTTCAAGTGGATGTAAACTAACGTAATTCCAGCATGGTCTTGAAATTAAAAAATGCGTGGGAAATGTACAAAATGTACCTAAAATCAAAAAATCTAGCTCTATCAGAGGTATAACCGATGGAGATACGACAAAAAGTAGTAGGACCAAACTTGTGGATCTCGCCATATCCGTAGCTGCTGGTGCAATCCGTTTTTTGATAGATCTTACCGTTTAGCCACAAAAGACCTCCAAAGAAAGGTCTGCACCGACTTTAAAGTTGCTCCGCCATTTTAATTTTTTTTCGAGGGTTAAAAATATATTTTTTTAACTTTTTGGAATTTTCCTGTCGGTTACAGGCTATATGTTTACCAAATTTCAAGTTTCTAGCTCATCTGACATTAATGTCGGAGAGTGAGTGAGACATGTGGCTTTATAGTAGTATAGAATCTAAGGGTTGAGGGAAAGAGGAGGTTAAAAAAGAGGAGTTTTAAAATATTAGGTGACTTGAAGGAAAGAAGAAAATTCTGAAAGCTAAAGGAGGCAGAGGACAGGGCGCATTGGTAGTCTAAGTTCATTGACAAAAGTAATAGACCTGTCGTAAGAAATAACACATAGTAATAATAATAAATGCTGTAGAGGGGTTCCCATTATGCTTTGAGGCTACATCACGGAAACAGTTTGCTTAGTACGAGCTGAAACTCTTTGTAACTATTCATTGGTCAAACCATTCTATAAGGTGCAAAGTCTTTCATTCCAAGGTCCAAATCTGATTACCAATTTGAAACGCAGGCCGAATATATATTTAATTATCTCAATAACTTAATAAAGGCCTATAAACAACACTAATCCTGATCAAAATTTATTTTCAATTTTTTTTATTAAATTATATTTTAGATTTGTAGAATATTTCAAACTTTATTGCCGAAAACAGGTTTATTTCCCTCCTAAAAATATATTATGAAAATTAATATAAACGCACACACTTACTCACAAAACAACTTAAGAATTATAAATATATATTTAAAAATCTTTCATTAATCAAATAAATGTATTGTACAATTCAATCATAAGAATACTTTTATTTTACTCATCAGTTATTTCACATCTACTACTGAGGGTTTCCTTTTAATTTTCCTCCGGGAAACTGTGAGGGCCACATTGAGCGCGGGCCACCAATTGGACCACAATGCTATAAGAAATGTTACAAAAGAGGCATTAATGTTGTTTAAAAGGATTGCCACACATACGGGGGGAGGAGGGGGGAACAGGGAACTTTTAGTAGTACCCTCTAAATTAGGGATGTGCGAGAACTATTTTTTCAATTCGAGACGATCTTGAGACGAGAATATAAAAAAGTATAGAGACATAAGAAAGAGACGAGAAAACGTCCTATCAAAGTAAAAAAAAAAAATAGATTTTGTTTACTAAAGTATATATATAGTTTATAGTTTCCTTTTTGACATTTGAGCTGGCGCTTGCTTTAGATTGTCTTAAAGTTTATTCCAATACTTGAGATATAACTCATACACATTTTAAATGCAATTAATAAAATAGTGGTAGGTAGTAACAATGAACACCATTTATAATTTAATTTGGTAGTGTAACAGCTTATATTGTCAAAGTTTGATATTGGAAAACGATATTTTTAACGAAAACATTTCTTAATGAAGGATTTTTGTGGGGGAATGCAGCCTATTTTTGGGTTATGGTATTATTGAAAATAATAAATTCCTAGTTTGGTTTTATAATTTCTTAGGGCAATTATTTTCTTTGATTTCTCGAATTTTCGACATTCATCTTTTAACTTTTGAGACGAGATCAAGATTAATTTTTTTCTTGAATTTTTGAGTCTCGCACATCCCTACTCTAAATTATCTGGAAAAGATTTATTTATTTATTTATCCATTTTGCATAAGAGATTCATTAAAAAGCTGAACTTTTCTTAGTTATCAGGCAAAACTATTTTGTGGAGTTATTTGAATAAAGAGATTAACAAGCCGATTTAGATATTGCTTTTTAATGTAGGACAGTAGATAGATTTTTTTTTGGTGTGTGATAAGTCTTAGGGCATCATTATTGAAACTTGCCAGGTATTCAAATATTGGCAAACGATTGAAATAAAAAATAATGTAAGCCATGTTTACTTTTGTTACTACAAATATGACATCTTGGTTAAATCTATAACTTTTTTTGTAAAAAAAGGTTGCACAAAGATTGAAATATAAATAAAGTTGATATATTATAATCGAATGTCAATTTCCTTTGTCCTTTATGTTGTTTTTTTTACTTGTTCCTATCTATGTGTCCTATCATTCTTTAACAATCTTCTTTTTCTCCCTGAGGTGTTATTTTGGTTCCCTACTTTGGGAAGATGCATTGTGCGTCACATCTTTGAGAGTACTGGTAGAATGAAACTTAGGTCCAGGGATTGGGCAGTAACAATCAATTTTCTTCAAGATGCCGTACAATGGAAGCAATGTAAAGATGTGTGGATTGTTTTTCTTTTAGTTGTAAAAGCAATATTTCGTTAGTTCTCTTTCATGTGCTCTAAAACAAATTTCACAATTTTCAAAATGGAGTAATCCAGTGTTTGTATGAAGTGTATTCCCTTTTCTCTTTATGTTTGAAAAAAGGCAACAATGACAAAACATTACTCAATTTGTGTTAAACTGTGTGACTATTTCTACTATAGAAGACAGAAGAAAGGAAGAAGATGTCACCTTTGTGCATTGGATTCTTCCCACATTTTTCCTCTTTCCCTAGGTGGGCTTTCTTCATTAAACTTACTCTTACTAGTTTATTATTCCTTTTTCTTTATTTTTATCAATTTACATTATTATAAAATAAGTCTAACATAATTATTATTCTATTCATTAATGATCAAATAAATACCACTTTATAAAAATCTCTCTGGAACCACTGGAAAACTGGGGTCGTCTTGGTTTCGGGTAAATACGGTATTTATATTATAAAAAATGAATCATAACAAAATAAAACTTGCTTAGATTACAAAATTACTTTTGAAAGAATCTGAATGGTTTATTTATTTATGAAAGCCCTGGAATGAAATTGATCAAAACTTAACACATTTACTTACATACTCTTGCTTACAATGTGTGTGCACGCAGGGAAACCCCCCTACC
>CABFWO010000635.1:20360-47849 GCA_902155825.1 Timema genevievae | reverse complement strand
CACATACACACACATACACACATACACACAATCATCATCATCATCATCAGTTTCCAGCCTGTGGCCGGTCAGTTTATTAAAATGCCTCCATCTTCCTCTACATAATATATATACCTCTCTCTTACTCATTTAAGCTGTTCCACTACAGTTGATTTTGGTTGTTTTGGTTTAGAAAATACAAACATAATTATTTTTAACCCAACATTGATAATATTCTACTATAGTGACAGCTGCAGATAACATGACTTGACTTATGAATATATTAAAATTGTTTTAACAACTTCAGTAACTATCAGATACTGTTGTTCTTGCAAAATCAGATTATTACTGACCTTACTGGTTTTTTTTACCACTACCCTTGGTTGTGGATTGCAAAACAAATAAATGTCGACTTAAGAAGAATGCAATGGTGGTCACATGGTCTAAAGTCACACCCCGTGTTAAAGCTGAATTGCTGATGAGAGGGAGATTGGGGTTAAAATATTGTCAGTTGAACTGAGGGTGGTTTTTTCTCCTAAATAAATCTCCAATCTCTCTCCAGACTGAGGTAACCTGACTGGAATACAAACCCCGATCTCGTCAATTGGGAGTTCAGCCTAAAGCAATAGTGACATCTTAGACCAGCAGTCGACAATCTAAAGTTTACAGTTTTTGTTTAATATTCTTTTCAAACCGGCCTACCATTTATTTTTTTAAAGCCATGAGGCTCGAGATATAAAAAAAAGGTTGTTGAACGCTACCTTAGACCAATCAACTATTGAAGTTTTAAATTTTAGTAGATTTTCAACTGTCTTAAAAAAAAAAAGACTTAAGTCCTTGTGAACGGAATATAGCAGTGGCATAAACATACTCCCCTCCCACCGCCATATAAATCAAATTTTTTTTTTAAAACATATTTTGTCATTCCAAGCTTATTTGGTTTACTGTATTAATTTTATATTTATGTTCAGTCTCTGATAAAAAAAAATCTTTCCATAACCATGTTTTGTTTGCACTCACTACAATTTTATAGCTGTTCTATATCTCACTTCAACGCTTTTTGTGTCAGTTTGACTCGTACTGGTAAAAACACAAGATGATAGATAATAGACGGTGCAGGAAAAATGGATATAAACTACAGATGGATCGAATCCTGTATTTATCAAATTCAAATCTTTTCTTTCGAATCTTGAATCTGAATTAGAATATTTAAAAAGTATAATTTTATTTAAAGTGAAACTATTTAAAATTTGATTTAATAAAAGTTGTTTAAGGCTTGGTATTTTGTTTACCATGTCTATTACATCATACACAACAAGAGAACAATTTTTTTTTAGTAAATTAATTATATTATTTACAACTTTGTCCTTTTTTTTGTGATTTTGTTACCCTCCCGACTATACACAGTTATATAATTCCTTTTAACGATTGCTTGAAATTGTTATATTAGGTCAAGGTCTTCATAAAAAGGGGTTAAGATATTTTTTGAGATTTTTACGAATCTCGAATCTCTCTATTATAAAACATTTTATTTCTAGTTGTAAATAGCGGGTGGTTTAGAGGCAACGCTTTGGACTTCAAAACAAATACCCATGTCATTTTAGAATTGAGAAACACTAAAAGAAATCTGTATTTGAGCATGCACAAAGGGTCACTAAACTAAAAAAGCAAATTTGCAATGCTTTTTACGTCTTAAATAAACAATTTTGCTATAACGCCTTGACATAATAATTAATTAACACATTATTTAAAAAAAAATTAAGTTACAAATGATATAGAAAATAATGATAAAGCACCATTTTGTCCCTAACGGTGACCATGGAGCATAAGTTGATGTTTACACATGCGCAGATGTACTTGGATTACATAATGCCACATTATAGCAATAGCTTCACTGTGAAGTTCATAAATTACGATCATAACTTTAATTTAATTACTTAGCTGAAAAACATTAATGTAAAAATAGGTTGTTTTGAAAATAATTTAATACTTACAAAAATTTGACTTTATATTTTAAAATTCCAGTCATTTTTAGGAAATTTGAGAAACGCCCTGAAATTTTCCTGATTTTTCCAGCTCAAACCAAATTCCCCGACATTTCCCTGTTTTCCAGACGGGTGGCAGCCCTGGAATAGAATATGATATGGTGCAGAAGTGAGCTGCTATCAGCTAGTGCGACCAATCATAGGATAATCTGGCACTACACTAGCGTCGTCACCCAATCCACATAGCATGAATTGACCAAAACATATAAATAAGGAATAAAAATAAAATTTAATTTTTTTTAATAACAATCATAATTATTTATATTTAATACAATATATGGTAACCAGATCAAATTTTTATTCACTCAATAAGTCACATTTTGACCCAAAATCCCATTAGAAAAAAAAATTCCTATTAAAGCCCACTCCAGAACCTATCCTGTCTACTCCACTGTCAGCTTATCCGTCCATTGGCAAAAAGGAGGAAATACATCCTCCCCCTCTTTTCCACCTTATCGATCAGATGGAGTGAAGGTCCGATGGTTATCAGAACAACCTTTACAAACCATTTGACCTTTCCTTGCTCAGTAAAAGTTATTTAATTATATGGGTATTATGCACATCTATATGGTATGTATTATAATAAGATTCTCAATGTGTAGAGCTTTAAAATTTACTTTGCCTCAACACTTTTTCAGCCCCAGACTATACTTGTTAAGCGTTTTTAAAAACTTCACTGCTGCTGGTCACTTCGAGGTGTTTTTAATCACGTACTAAGCTTCTGTTTCAGTGTGTTAACGATCTCAGTTGAATCACTTGTGTACTGAACCCCCTCAACGTCACTGCCTGGGACTCAAACCGCAGTTTCTCAGACCAAAATCTACAACAGATAATCAAATGTTGTAACTATGGAGCCCTTAAAATATAAATAAGATACAGAATATTCGATATTTGAGGATTCAAAAAAATATCAAATTAAAGATTTGATTTTCATGAACTTGACAGAAAATTAAGGAAAGTTGACAGATCAGTCGCTAGGTGCTAAAAATGAAAATTAGTCGTTTCAGACCCGTAAAAGTCGCTAAATTGGCAACACTGAATGCTATAAAGAATGGAATTTTGATAAATAATGTTACCATTTATTTATGATTTTTTACTATAACGTAAGAATGAATGTGAAACTCGCTTTAGTGGTCAAATGGTCTAAGGCGTCACTCTTGCAATAGAGTGGCCTGCTGATGACAGGTAGATCGGGATTCAAATCTTGGTCAGGTGTACTTAAGGTGGCTTTTCCAAAACGCTTTTCCACTCTCCCCTGTCACCATCCTTAAAACATCAGTGTAAGTAGTACATTTATATGTACAACCTTAACAGGTACTACGATGAGATAAATATAATAATTAATGAGAACAAAATTCAAATAAAAAAAATTCATATCAATATCCTAAGGTGAACTTTTGTTTACCATGTTTTCTGATTCAAATTCATAAGTAAAATAATTTGGACTGGATATTTTAATTAAAAAAGGTGGATTCCACCCAACTTTACATTTCATATTTTTAAGATTTCTAAAAAACCTAACCAAAGGTATTTACAACTTGGCCTCATGAAAATTAAAATTAATTTGGAAGATCATGTTGGATGTGTTGTTTAATATGTAGTTGTGAACCCTTAGCTGTGTGAACTGACACATTAAGTGTCGTTGGAGATTGGGTAGTTTTGGATGTACTAGAAGGTTACGGAGGTTGGGATGTCACAGACTACCTATTGGTCTATTTCCCGTCTATTGTTAGCTTGCCTATTTGGGGGTGATTTGTGAAGGTCTCACAGACCCGTGAAGTTAAGACAAGTTTTCTTCCAGTACCATTTTGTATATGTATGAAAGACATCCCCCCCTCACTTCCAAAGTTACTTTACCCCTATAGTCACATACAACCTCGAGAACTGTGTGCTGCCGCCCAGGAAAGAGTTGTGTGCGCTGGCAGCGGAAATGAAGTTTTTACAATCAATGACCCAAAAAACAAGACGAGACAGAACTAACTCAGAAGTCATAGCAAGTAAACATAAAAAAAGGCTATGTTAGATTTTTTTTTTAAATTGCATCTAAAGTGGTTTGGCCACGTAAAAAGAATGGAAACAGGATGGATGGCAAAGAGGTGGCTAAAGAGGAGCTGACTAGTAGACAAAGAGGAAGGCACAAGAAGTGGTGGGACGACCTAATCATCAGTGACGTGACAGTGAAAAACCAGAACTGGAAAGCAGTGGTTGAAAACCAAACATTTATGAACCATGTGGAATGGAGGATACTCGCTAACATTGTATTCGGCACCGCTGGAACAATTACTTACATGATGATGATTTTATTATTATTATTATTTAGCACCGCGTCTTACTACCCGTTCGGGTTATACGCTTAAGTACTAATTATGCTAATGGGTTAGGAATTGGGAAGGTTGACTATAGAGGAAGTGAACCCGCATTTGCGTGGAGGGAGAGTGGAAAACCATTTAGGAAAAACCACCCACAGTTCACCCGACCGAGATTTGAACCTCGATCTCCCCGTCCTCGGCGGTCGAGCTCAACACGACTAGCGCGTTAGCCAACTACGCCACCAAGGCGGGTATGATGATGATGATAATGATGAGGTTGGTGGTGAGAGTCATAATGTAAGAGTTGGGAATCTAATGGTTTGCTAGCAGTTAGTTAAATATTAAGGTTGAAACTTAGCTGTTGTTTGAGGAAAGTATATATTGGTTGGATTAAATTAAAACCTGACTTTTACCAACATTTCCTAGATTACAGTAGATGATACCCAACTCTAGAAAAAAAAAGTCCATTGTTCAAAGTTCAATATTTTACAAATTTGAATCTTCAATTTACCTTCAAATCTTAGATTCTTGGGAAAAATTATGAACATAAGAGAAAATATAATAGTTACTAAATGTTAAAATTATTTCTTATAATCCATTAATTATCATTCATACATTCAGCTAAGTGTTAAATTACTGGTCTGGGGCCTGGTTGTCAAGCACATCCTATAATTATATTATTGGTTCTGAACCACCAATAAGGAGTATTAAAGCTATAAAACAATTTTCCCCTGAAAAAAAAAAGTCTCTGAGGATTTGATGCTTGGATTCAAAATTTTCTTGAATCCTGGAATCTCCTTAAGGATTTGAGGGTCCTTTACCTATTTTCTTTCCCTATGCAAATTTGAATCTTTGGAAATCCTGCATGCGCCTTATCATCAACTTTTCTTGAATCTTCACCAGTTTTAGTTTCCTTTGAATTTTTCTCTCACAATTCTTACATCTGTTTGCTGGTCGACCTTCCTCTACCATTCACAACTACTCAATACTTCTTCTCTACCACTCAAACAAGTTGCCTCAACAATGCCTTACACCCCCACCCACCCTTTGACCCATAAACACCCTGTAACCGCTAAGATTTTAAACAAAACATTTTCCACTTTTAACCGAATTTATCCTTTATAAAGTTTTTCCCTGCTTGAATATGTTTTCAAATATGCTCACATCTTCTAAACATAAACATTTATTTAAGTTATTTTACCAGCATTTAATGTTTTATGTATTATCTGTGGTGCTGTGTAAATGTGCTATACTAACAAACACCGTACACCCATCTTATGTTACAATGGCATAGCTAGGGAATTTATTCTTTAACATGCAAGATAACAACATCTCTAATTTTAATTTTAGTGTTTAGTTGTGAATCAATGATTTTTTAATAACATATGTGAATCCCCCTATTTTTCCTTATTTTTGTTTTTAGCTTTATGTCCTACTAACCTTTTGGATTTTAAGCCCAAATAGCCCATGCATTAACACTAATGTGTTAGGGACGAAGAAGGTTGAATGTAGAAGTGTACCCACATTTTTGGAGGGGGTAGGAGGAAAATGAGAGAAAGCGAGAGAAAAAGAATGTGTGGAAAACCATTTTGGAAAAACTACCCGACCAGGATCTTATTTAAGATTCGATTCTCTGAATTTTTATTTATATTTCATTTAAAATCTGACTTTTTCCCATATTTAAAAATCAAATTCCCTGCCTTTTCCACTATTTTAAATCAAATTCCCTGATTTTACCCTTGATATTTTTTTTTTAATTTAGAAAATATCTCATGTTTATTTATTCTTTATGTTAGAGTTGGGTCGAATGACTCGAATCCACTATTTTACTAATCCTGAATCTTGGAAAAAATTAATAACATAAGCAGTAATATAAATATAATTGAACAATAGAAAATACAAATATTAACTAAATATTAGCATTTCTTCTAAAAATACACTTATTATAATATTCATGCATTCGGTTAAGTGTTAAATTACTGGTCTGGGGCCTGGTTGTTAAGTTGATCTTATAATAATTATGATTGGTTCTGCACCACCAATAAGCAGTATTTGAGCTATAGAACTAATTTCACTTGAAAAGGTGATTTTTATTTAATGATGTGGCCCTCGAATATGAAATTTTCTGAAATCCTTGAGCATCCTTAAGAACTCGAGGGCCCATCCTTAGTTCAAATCCCTGCCTGTAGCCATCCTGCTATTATCTGTTAAGGAGTGTTTCTGAACCTAGTTTGATAGCAATGTTTAGAGTTATTGTTGAACCTCAGTTTTACTGCTTATCTCTAACATAATGTAAACGCAATATTGTGTTCATCCCTTTTATATGTTTCTATCCACCTTTCCTATATCTTCTTCCAAATATACTACAACAGGTTTTCCTTATAGAGATATAACATAATGTAAATGTAAGATGTATAATCCAGCATATGTCTGGCAAGAATAATCTCTGTGAGCAATGTTGATATAACATTATAATAAAAAAACACTCAAGATGTTTATCAATATTTTAATGCCTTTTTAAACATAAGTAAAATAAATAACAATACAAATAAACACACTAAAAATGTTTGCGCATAATATCCCCACTTCTTGAATACCTCAGATTATGCTATTGCGAGGCGGGAATGCTGACCGCCGTGGTAGGTTGGTAGAACTGCTGCTGTTGTTGTTGTTGTTGTTGGGGTGCAGGGCTGCCAACCTGCAGTCCTTGTAGTGCAGTGAGAGGGAGCGTTGCACTCACAGTGATAGGTGGCATCCCTGGTAGGGATATGGGAGTTGTAACCGGCATACCAGGGATAGACAAGCCACCCCCACCTGGACACCACAAAAACACAACATTGCCAACATTACAATAACAAATCTTAATGTAACATTGCCAACATTACAATAATAAACCTTAGTGTGACATTGGCAACATACCATATACATAGGGACATAAAAAAATTCACATTTGCGATAAAGCGAATTTTTACATGAATTTTATTTTTTTCATGCAAATAGTACAAATTTAAAGTTTTTTCCTAAATAAACAAAATTTCTTTGTAATTTGGGCAACTGGTGATAGCGCTACGTCAGGGCTTCAGTTTGTACAGATAGCATCCGTTTTTGATAATTTTAACTAGGCATATAAGGGATCACAGGATATAAAAGTATTTTCATGGATTTAGGTGTTTTTTTTTAAAAAGATTAACATTAAAAATCACGATTTCTACTTTTACACATTTCAATACTTAAATTTCAATTTCGATAGATCGATCCTTTGTTTTCAGCTTTTATAAGATTTCACGCTAGGTCCAAGCAAGGACATTAATATATATGGATCGTACTAAGCGCGGCCATGTTTGGCAAAATTGTATCTTCTTTATTTTTATTCCCTTCTCCTTATTTGATAATTGTTTAATCTTCTATTACAACATGTTTCGATGTTATTACTGTTTGGTCTAAGCCTAAATTGATAATCCATTATTTCAATATTGAGATATCGAGCTTGACATTACTAAGTGTGAAATGTTTTATACATATTTATATTTGATATTTCTCCAAATGTGTAAATAAATAGTTAAATACACAATACGAACAAAACATGTAGACAGTTATATCCTAATTAAAAAAACAACTAATTTGACTTGTGTTTACATAAATAATAACATCACTTTGAGAATATAATATCATCATTCTTTGAGAAAAATCACACCACTTTTCTGCTTAAAATAGCCTCATCCTTTGCATGTCTCTAATTATACAGTGTAAGAAAATACAAAAAAGAAGGATGGGTACAAATAATGGAGAATCAACACAATATGGCGTTTAGATTCAAAACTTTACATTGCTGCCACTGGACAGATTTATCATCATCGCCCCAATCTCCTGACCTAAGATTCATACAATCTTTGATTTCCCCTTTTTAGGAAGTTGGGTTTCACATTTTACATTCTCTTCTGACGAGTTCTGATAGAATGAAATAGATCAAAGAATAGAGCCATATCAGTCAATTTTTTTACAAGAAGCAGCAATTACCTCTTTGTCCAGTGGAAGCAGTGTAAAGTGTGAACTGTGTTCCTTTTATTAAAAAAAAGAAGTAATATTGTGTTAATTCTATTTTATTTGTTTCTATCCATATTTATTCGAACTTCTTTAATATATATCAAAAAGGGAACTGACCCACTTCAATGGTCGCACAGTCTAAGGCGCTACTCTTGCAATAGAGTGCCGATGAGGGAGAGATTGTAGCTCGACCCCGGTCGGGTGTACCGAGGTTGATTTTCCCTAAATGGTTTCCCACTTACTCTCCATGCAAATTTGAGTACACATCCTATAAATTCAACCCTACTCATTCATAACCCATTTGAGTAATTAGTGCATAAGTGTATAACCCAAATAGGTAGTAAAACTTGGTACTAAAAAAAAAAGTGAAAAGAAATTTTCTTAAAATGGTTATAATGACATAGTCTAATGTAATGTCTACCATTATTATAATACACAGAGGAGAGAGCAAGGCCAAGAAAGGTGATAAAACTAAATGGAGTAGATTTGGAAAAAGCAAAGAGCATGAAGTATCTCGGTAGCATGATTGAGGCAAAATGGGGCAGCAGAGCCGATATAGTGGGATGATGGCAGCAGGGAGAGATTGTCTACAGGTGTGTAAGAGACCTACTATAGAGAAGAGAAGTGCCTCTGAAGTATAAGGAAGTGTTGTATAGAGCAGAGGTTCCCAATTTTTTTTGGCCCCAAACCCTAATTGATCATACTTTTTTGGCGGAACCCCATTTTGATAATAACAAAAGTGATTGTACCTTGTAGTGTAGTTTGAATATTTTCATGTTTGACATGAAAAGAAAGAATAATTATAAATAAAAAATTATTATTATAAGTATTATAAAACAATTTTCTTACAAAAAAAAGTAACTATTTAATGTGAAGAATGAAATTTTTTCACATATTTACTTATAATAGCACTAATAGCTCTGTCTCGATAGGTGCACCGCCCCGCCACCCCGCTCCGCCCATCGCTGTTTGATACTAGATATACTTACAGCGGCGCGGCTATGTTATGACTGTTTTCTACGAACGTTTTAGTTAATTCTCAGACAGAATTCGGAACCCCTTTGACCCTTCCATGGAACCCCAGGGTTCTGCGGAACACCTTTTGGGAAACGCTGGTATAGAGCATACTTCATATCCACAGTAACGTATGCAGCGGAAACTTAGTCTTTGGATAAAAGAGAAAGAGGGAAAGAGAAAGCCATGGGAATGAAGATGTAAGGTCAAGAGTTGAGGTACAGGAAGTACATGAGATAGTAGAGGAAGCAAGGATGAGATGGTATGGACATGTAATGAGGATGGAAGACGAGAGGATTCCAAGTATGTAGGGAAGAGACTGCAAGGGGGACCAAGGAAGAGATGGGAGGAACAGATAGCAGCAAGTGTGCAAGTGAGAGTGGAAGAGAGTGCAGGAAGATTATTATTATTTAGCACATGCGTCTTACTACCCGTTCGGGTTATACGCTTAAGTACTAATTACGCTAATGGGTTAGGAATTGGGAAGGTTGAATATAAAGGAAGTAAACCCGCATTTGCGTGGAGGGAGAGTGGAAAACCATTTCGGAAAAACCACTCCCAGTTCACCCGACCGAGATTCGAACCTCAATCTCCCCGTCCTCGGCAGTCAAGCTCAACACGACTAGCGCGTTAGCTAACTATGCCACCGAGGCGGGTAGTGCAGGAATAAGAATGGTGGGAGCACAAAGGGAGATGGCGGTATTTTACTAAACAGACCCAGCCAAAGGCTGAAAACAGTTCACGATGATGGTGATGATCAACATACAAACGAACACTACATCAATTACACTACTCTTAAAAATAAATACATATTTTAAAAAATCTACTTAAAATTTTACATCCACTAGTGTTTCCAGCCTGTGGCAATTTTTTTTATTCACGCCATATATTTTCCACTATCGGCTTGCTAGACCTGTCATAGCTTCATGTCTTATAATCTAACTTTAAGACTAGGACAGGCACAACATCCAGTCCCCGGCCATTAATTCATCACTGTGAAAGGGTAAACCCACATTTCCCCGATGTTTAATTTTTTGGCCATGCTGGGCATCGAACCCGAGAGCCTTAACTCAGTAGACAGACACGCTACCGACTAAGCTAAGGTGTCGGATGTTTATTAAACTAAATATATTTTTAATTGTACATCAAGTTCTGATAGTTTTCGATGTAAGAATATTATAATCCAATGACTTTTAAAAATAATTATGGGTGTGCAAACCTTCGGCTTAGCTTCAAATATTCATCAGCTTTCACTTTAATCCGAAAGTAAAATACCGGATTCAACAACTATGAAACTTTGAAAATAAAAACTAAGCTTTTTTAATACCACGCTTACTACCTGTTCCAGTTATACACTTATGTACTAATTACCCTAGTGATTTTAGGGATGAAGAAGGTTATATTTATAGGAAGTGTACTAACATTTGCATGGAGGGAAAGTGAAAAACAATTTTGGAAAATCACCCTCATTACACCCGACCGAGATTCGAACATCAATCTCCCTGTCACAGCCATTCTAGTCTACTGCAAGAGTAGTGCCTTCGACGACGCAGCCATCAAAACAGGTAATATTTAAAGATGAGATACACATTTATGTTTTAATTTTTGACATTTGTGCGGTTATGTACATTATATTTAATGCAAAAGGCATAAGTATTTACTTGATGGATTACGCTATGGCTCCATCTTATATGCCATGTTATAGTGTAAACATGGAAAGTAAACTTGATAATTTTTAGGGTAAATGAAGCATACATCACAAAATGTTCAGATTACAAACATTTAAAATAACTAAATTATAAGTTTTTATATTAACTGGATCTATCAGTTTAGGGTAAATTAAATTTGCAATGTCGCATTCTGTAAATTGTATTCAATACTCTATGGGTAGAGCCCTGTAGAAATAGTTTTATTTTTTATTAAATCTTGTTTTTTAAATCTTACTTTTCAGTGTTATTTCGTGTTTATAAAATATATAAAATAATGTATTTCGTTTTATAGGGGGATTTCATGTAACAAGACAATTTCATTTTATTTTGCGATTCAAAAACATTGTAGATCATATCTAAAGACTTTAAAGGAAAAAGTACTTTATTACATTTTTGGATGGCACGTTTCCCGCTATCCCATTTCACCATTTTTAAGGGGCTCTACTTTTGGGCGATATTTATTTGACTCAGCTAGTTTAAGATTGGGAACATTGGACTACACACACCCCTATGTCCGATCATATCAAAGAGGTTGTAAGGTAAAGAAGTGTTACTTGTGGCCAGGGTGGTTGCAGAGCTGGCCATGGACGGCATCACTCCACTAGCTGTGGCCGCAGTCTCTGTGCCGCTGCGAGAAGGTAGCGGGAACAGGTGAGCGGTAGTGGTAGTGCCACCTGCCATGGCAGGGTGGAACTCTGCCAGGTTGTTCACGGCTGGTTGACTAGAAACACTCGCAGGTACATCAGGAGGGCCCACTGGGAGAAGGGGGACAGGAGCCTGTACAAAATACTGTATTTATTGACCTGAGGCAAAGAACAGTTTTAAAACACACTCTTTACCCTGAAAGGTAGCAGCTGTGCCTTGGTGTCTACTCAACTTGACCAATGAAAGTCCTGACTTTTTCCCTGATCGTTTCTTAAAATTCCAGACTCAAAAGTACATCACACCATTACCCCGATGATTTTTATTAATCATTTTTATGAATAATAATAATAATAATAATAATAATAATAATAATAATAATAATAATAATAATAATTTTAAAATTAAAATAAACTTTTTTAGTCTATTAAGAATTATAAAATATATTACACAGCTACAAACAAAAAAAGACAGTTTGAATCACATTGTAATTTACTGATTATTATATTTTGAGTAAAACAACATTTTCCCGGATTCTTTTTGTACTTTACCAAATTCCCGACTTAATGCCTTTTTTTCTGACCATTTCAAATCCTCGGCTGGTTCCAGTTTTCCTGGATGGGAGACACCATGCCTATCTTATAAGCTACATCATATTATGTTTTCTTGCAAGTATGGGCGACATATAATGACAATGTCAAATCAAGAGCGCAGTGACAACATCTTAAATGCTGATAACAGCAGTTTCAGACAAATTGCAGATCAATTAAACTACCTCACGGCTACCTGGAAACATATATAAAATGCACTATGGATGATAGGTGCTTGTGTGGGATATTGGTGGTTGAAGCTCTCTGAAATGTGTTGGAAACTGCCACTACTAGCATTCCTTTGACAATGCAATTATGTGTCACCCAAACCTGAAAGAAAACATAGTACGTTAATAGTCATTTTAACCCATATTTCCACACTTTTGACTCACTTGTATATGACATCTATTTATAAGAAGTAAATTATTATTTACAGTAAATAGTATATTCATAAGGATTACTAACCCTTCACCTGGCGTGGATGTTGAACGTCTTTGTTTGCCCAAATATTTTCTGGTTCGGGCGCGAATCAATGTTTCAATGCAATATGTTTTTGTTATGCCATCTATCTATGAACTACTGTACTTTTAGCCAGTCCGAAAACATCATATTGAAGCTGAGAGATGGATCTATTAGTTCAATGATATAATATGACCTTGAATAAAGCAATAAATAAGAATAAATAAGCAGAAAAAATATTTGTCGGGTAAGAGTAAACTAGTAGAAAAATGGCTGCCGGGCCTAGCGGATAGCGGTGCCAACATGAATGCCAGAGAATAGGTTAAGGGCTTGACCTAAGGTAGCAGAATGAGGAGCATATTTTAAGAGAAGTGCACCAGCGCTAGAGTGTAGGACGGGAATACCATGGTGATAAATAAGGTGAGTTCCCCCCTCCCCCACCCCTTTGCATAAAATCAAGTCTGTTGTAAGTTTGTCATCTTAGAACGTCTGAACTAAACTAATGTGTTAGGGATGAGGAAGGTTGAATTTAAAGGAAATTTACCTACACTTGAGTTAAGCACTTTTGCGAGAGTGACTCCATAAGAGCATTCAACCACTGAGGTAGTATACACCCCACTTATTTCTAGTCAAAGATGAGAACAAAGAGTTATAATGTAGCATGTCATTTATATTATATGACATCGACAATCAAAATTCCATAAAGACAATTAAAATAAGATAACAAGTACTAATCTATTCCAATAAGAAGAGAAAGGTGATGACTCATTCAGAATTGATGTTGCCAGGAAACGGCCTAGCGTCAAGGAACATTGCCCCAGCAGAGCATTTCCGCGTCTTGATCGAAGAGCACACGTTGAAGAAAAGAAAGATAATTGTCTCTGCTCGCCAAACCTTCTGACAGCGCTAATGAGAAAGTGGAGTTATTTCTCAACTCNCTTCTGACAGCGCTAATGAGAAAGTGGAGTTATTTCTCAACTCTTCCCCCCCCCCTCCCCCCTTCTTCCCTTAGATCTCATGTTGTAGTTTATTTTTTTAGGCAGTTCTGTTGCTATATAACGGATCCCTGTGATTCACATTTTTGTATTCCATTGTATTTATTCACCAGAGGAAGAACTACTCCAGAAAACTTCAGCACCGAAGACTACTGGTGGCCACGATGTATCAAGCGTCGGTCTCACCACCACGTCGCAGAGGAAGCCTCCTGAGACTTTGAGTATCATGTCAGAATGTCTGACATTGCTATCTATGTCCCTCAGACATAGTTTCATGTATTAAAATGTCTTGCTTTACTTTCTATGTCCGCCAGACATAGTGTATTGTGTTAGAGTGTCTGAGTTATTTTCTGTGTCCATCTGATACAAGTTTTAATGTCAGAATGTCTAACATTATTTTCTATGTCTATCAGACAGAGTTTTCTTAAGTCAGAATATCTCACGTTATTTTCTATGTCCATCAGACATAGTTTCTTTGGTCAGATAGTCTGACGATTATTTCCCTATGTCCATAAGGCATAGTTTAAATACGAAGGTTCTAAACTCTATATATGTATAGGACCAGGCGATAGAGTATACTGAGTCCATAAATTTGATTTCCTTTTCTAAGTCCTTAAGACTTCATTTTATTGTTATAACACCCTAAATGGTATGGTCTAGTTTAGAATCTCTTTATGGCAACAATCAAATCATCTAACATTTTCTTCTTGGACCTAGTTAGGTCAGTGACTGGTTGCAATCACGATTGCACCCTTGTTTGTGTAGCTATTTACGGCGAGCAACCTGTGGGAGCACTACTAGATTGAAGTAGTGGCCCGTGAGGATAATGATTTCTTTCGGCCCCTTCAGGCGCCATATTTATCTAAGTCTTCAAAGATGGTTTGTACTAGCTATTGTATGCCCCAGTAATGGGTAAATGTATAAATTTACTATTGATTGCTCTGGCAGTATTCATTAGGAAATAGTCGGCCATAGTAAAATACTGTGTAGATGCCTGATTGTTAGCCATCTATTATTTGTAAAATGGAAGCTCCTCTTATAGGAAATTATTCTTTGGTTTTTTGTAACTCTCCATGAGGGTTAATACAAGCTAGCTAGCTTAAATAATATTCTTCTTAGTAATTCTAAAAATATAGGATTAGATGCTATGTTTCTATTTTCAATTGTTTCACTATTTTTCATGATTAGACCTCTCAGGTATTAGCCTGGCTAGATTGTCTTTTTGTATATTGCCTAAAACTCAATTCCCCTTTTTACTGTTGCAGAGTTGTGGCAGACACTTCTTCGTTTGAGTAATAGCGAGTATCCCTATTTCTAGAGTTATTAAACTAAACAAAATGTGTGGCAGACACTTCTTCGTTCGAGTAAGAGCGAGTATCCCTATTTCTAAAGTTATTAATACTAAACGAAATGTGTGGCAGACACTTCTTCGTTCGAGTAAGAGCGAGTATCCCTATTTCTAAAGTTATTAAACTAAACGAAATGTCCTATCATACTTCTGTCGGTTCGTTGTCTACAAGGTATTGATACCTATCCGTCCAACCTAATGTTTTCTACCTCGATAATGGAATACAGTTATCGTTAATTAATTGAATTAAAATCTTGTCACTCATATGTAATTCTACATCTTTTTGTTTACTTTTAAATAAACTTAGTTGCTAAACTTATATATTTCTGTGATGCATTTTCCTTCCCTATCCTTCATCAGGTAAAACTTATTTAATTATTTAATAGCAATTGTTTCTTTTTCTACTTGATAGGAGAAGCAACAATTCAATAAGTGAAACAAGAGAAGATTACTGAAGAGTAAGCGCTAACACGAGTGATTGTTGTAGTTTCTCATTTTTAATATTGTGTCGTGGCCTATCTCCAGGTGAGAGATGGTTAAAGACATGGACATTTCAGAAAGCATTTAAAAAAAGAATTAGTATCGACATTTAAATCTTGAGCTAGTTCTATCCAGTCCACCTCATTACATTCTATCCCTATCTTGAGCTGGTTCTATCCAGTCCACCTCATTACATTCTATCCCTATCATGAGCTAGTTCTATCCAGTCCACCTCATTACACCCTATCCCTATCTTGAGCTGGTTCTATCCAGTCCACCTCATTACACCCTATCCCTATCTTGAGCTAGTTCTATCCAGTCCACCTCATTACACCATATCCCTATCTTGAGCTGGTTCTATCCAGTCCACCTCATTACACCATATCCCTATCTTGAGCTGGTTCTATCCAGTCCACCTCATTACATTCTATCCCTATCTTGAGCTAGTTCTACCCAATCCACCTCATTACACTCCATCCCTATCTTGAGCTAGTTCTACCCAATCTACCTCATTACACTCCATCCCTATCTTGAGCTAGTTCTATCCAGTCCACCTCATTACACCCTATCTCTTTAAGGTCCATTATAATATTATCCTCCCAGTTGCGTCCAGGCCTTGCCAATGTTCTCTTCCCATTCAGTTTGCCAGTCAATGCCCTGTAAACTGTTCTAGAATCTCCCAGCCGCGCTGCATGTGCTGCCCACAGTAATCTATGAGACTTGATTATCCTAGCAATGTCTTGTGACGAGTACAGGGTATGTAACTCATCATTAAGTAGCCTGCTCCCCTCCTCAGTAGCCTCATCCCTTACTGCTAATTAAAATGCACCCCTGTCAAAGGGTATCATTTGTAGCAATGATAGTTCCTATCAAATTGTTAAGAGAATAATATAAGTAATCTAGCAATGCCGGTAGCACCTGCTTGGTCCGTTGGTACTTACCGGTGGTTTGACCAGAAGAGTAGCAGGATGTGGCGTAGAGGTCTTGTTGCTAGTGAGAAGTGGAGATGTCAAGGACACAGGATGGCCTCTGATTGGGATCCTATGAAGGTAACCGTAGCCAATACCACATCCCAGGCTGAAACAAATATATTGACGAGTAAGAATTCATTCACATTGATAAATTAACGGCCGGGGACCGGATGTTGTGGGTGTATGGTCTAAGGTGCTAGTGTTGCAGGAGATTAGACTGCCAGCAACAAGGAAATTGAGGTTCAAATCTCAATTGGTTGTAACGAAAAGGGTTTATCCAAATTGAATGTCCAGTTCCCCTCTACGCGAATGTGGGTAAGCTTAGTATAACCTTCTTCATCGCTAAAACCATTAGCGTAATTAGTACATAAATGTACAATTCAAAGGGTAGTAAGACGCGGTGCTAAAAAGAAAGAAAAATTGCTATTTAGTAATCTCAATGACAGATGACTTCATAAGAAGCTTCTTTGACATTGCGAATGCATATCTAAATAAATTCGTATATCCAAATTACAAATGGTGGTAATAAATAATAAAAATAAAGGATAAAATATTGTTATAACATCATAAGTTTTTATTTTTAAGCCAGAATCGGTATATTTTTACGACTCTGACTCCATCAAAAATTGCTTTTGACTTGGGATCAACAGCCCTTATAATAGCACACAAGTTTTCAGGATTGTTACATGTTTTTCTATCTCAATAAACACCTTGATAGTTGGTCATTCCCAAAATAATAGTCTAATTGTAAGGAAACATAGCCCATGTGTAAAGGGGCAAAGTATGCTTCTTGGTGGTGTGTCGGTTACCTGCCATCCCCGCCCCAGGAAGTGTTTGGAGTTATAGTGACTTCTCGGCAAGTGTCCTCTCCTGTGTTGTAGACGTAGAGTTTGAGGGGCCTCCCCTCGTGGGCCTCAATCAACGTGAACAGGTCTTCACTCTCGTGGAGAACCGAATCTGCACCGATGATGTAGTCGTTGAACGGCCGCAGTCCGGCCATCTCGGCAGGGGAGGACGGATGGACCTCCTGACAAGAGCACAATCGCTTGCTTCACAATCGGAAGAATGGTTAGAGGCAGAGTCACACTCCAAATAACTCTTTGTAACATTGGTAAAAAAAACATTTAAATAAATACTAGAATTGAGTTTAATCCACTATTTCACGAAAGTGAATCTCCATTTTACCTTTGAATCCTGAATCTAGAATCCAAATATTGGAAAAAAATTTATGAACATAAGAGGAAATATAAATATATATATAAGAATAGAAAATACCAATGTTAACACTCTTTCCTATAATCCGCTCATTATAACATTCATATATTCAGGTAAGTGTTAAATTACTGGTCTGGGGTCTGGTTGTTGAGTTAATTAATTGTATAATTATAATTGGTTCTGTACTATCAATAAGCAGCTCGAAAACAAATTTCAATTAAAGAATTGATTTTTTTGTATAAAAGGATTTGAGTCTCGAATTCAAGATTGTCTCAAATACTCGAATGTCCTTAAGGATTTGAGGTATTTGAGGGTCCCATCCCTAATCAATACCCCAAAATGGTTTGTCAATTAGGGGTGTGTGAATTCCACTTTTTCAATTTAAAGTAAGCTTAAATCAAATATATGAAATATTTTCAAAGTTCAAATATTTTTTGTTTTATGTGTAAAAAAAATTTTAATTATATAAATATATACATTAAAATCATTTATTAAATATTTTATTGTACAATTGTTTGTAAAATTTTATTCTAGTCTGATAAATAAAGTAGTTATTATTACAACATGCAATTCAATTACTTCAGATTTGTTCATATGAATATTAATTTGTAATGTATATGATAGATCAGAACTGTAATAATTGAACATGGATATAGAATATTAATTGTCAATATTTTTATTTAGAAGTGTGTTGGGATAATGGTTGATGCCAACATATTTTCCGGAGTTAAGTCAAAATGTCCAAAGTATCCTCCTAAATTGAATACTTTATTTGATAATTAAATGAGTGATGTGACCCAATTTTACAAATTTTCATATAACTTATACAGCTTTGAGCAAAATTTTCAAAAATATGATTTCGATAAACTTCCCTTTATGTAATTATGTAAAATTTTCTCAGAGAAGAATAAACAAATAATCCTGTTAATCATAAAACACTATTTATAAAATATACATAAATTTTAACAAAAATTGTTCAACTATTTTAAACAAATTTCAAATACCATTTATTTGTAAACTACCCTCAAATTCAGGATGCATACAAAACTTTTATAATAAAATTCCCTGAGACAGTTAAAAAATTTCTAGCTTAAAATTTTTTTTACAGTTTTTCTTGGTGGTGGCAATTTTTATGGTTTATTAAAATTGATCACACATTTTCGAAAACCATCCTAATGGATACTAAACATCAACATGATTATAAGTTCTTTAAAAAGTATTTTATATTTTATCTATTATTTGTGTTCCTGTGAAAATGTGTTATAAAACCAACCCCGTACAACACCCTCATTTTATAATAACGTAAAGGCAATGCATTTGGTTAACATCGAGAAACTAAATTTCTCACCTTTGTTTAAATGTTATGTGCAGAATTAGTCAAGTATTTAAATTTCCTGACATTTCCTTATTTTTGATTAACTTCCCTACATTTACCTGTTTTCCCTGACATTGAAAAATTCCCAGACTAGTCCAGGTTTTCCCTGTCTGTAACCTACCATGAAATTATTTTTAATTCATAAAAATAAAAACGTATTTTTACCTATCATGAAAAACCATTCTCAGATATCCAGTTTAAGCTAAATCTTCAAGGTCATTTTCAAAAACTTTGAAATTTTCTATAATTTTTCATAAGTAAACTATCTTAAAATTAACTTGAAAAAAAATAATTTTTATCTAGCATGCAAAATAGACCCTAGATTATATGTCGAACAAAATTGTTTAAGAAATTACAAATTAAAAAAAAAAGTAATCAGTCAACTACAATAAAATGATTTTTTTAGAAAAGCAAATATATATAAAATGATGTATACTGTAGAAAGCTTAACACAGTGGTTCCCAACCTTTTTCAGACCACGTACCCCCAGCAGGCTCGGTTCCTTTCCACGTACCCCCTACCCCAAATCCTCCAGGCACCCCCACCCCCAATCTGTTCCACCCATTATAGATACCGGAAACTTCTTCAAAAACAGGTATATGTTGAATTAAAATAAATGGTCTATTTTTTCATTATATAGTTTTTTATTTTTGAAGTAAGCAAACAAATTAACACGAAGATTGGAAAAAAGAAAAATTAATGTGATATTTGGGGCTGTATTGAATTACAAAGTTTTGAAAAATAAGGCTCAAAAGAGGATGAATACAATCTCAAATCCGGAGCTGCGTCTAATTTGCTTCTATATTTATTTTTATATAAGTATACGAAGAAAACGCCCTTTAAACAAGCTCCGTGCTAGCAAATGGCAGCAAAATATGGCTTTTCTCTAAAGTTCATTGATTCGTCACCGTGACGAGACTAAAAACTGACTGCCATTGAAGAGGTTCTTCAGAGTGGTATCTGATGCGAGCTGTAGCAACTTCTCCTTTTCATTAATCGACAATGAAACCGGTTAAAAATACTGTTCTTTGAAAGGATTAAATAGATATCCACCAATCACCCATTTCAGGCTCTGAAAAATATTTTTTAAATGAGCATTTTAATCCTTCCAGATGCTCAATTATCTTATCACTGACTGTTAAATTTAGCTCAGCTTGTGACAAGAATTCGTGAAGTGTTTCGAACACTTCAGGCTGCCCTTTTTTAATGCACTTTGCCCCCCAAATTTTTTTTTTTCATGGATTTAATTTTGTCGACAACTTGAAAGATGTTACAATTTTTTTGAAGTGAAAGATTGAGTTTATTAATCTGGTGGAAAATGCCACTCAGGTAGGCAAGGCTTTGTAGCCATTCAAAATCATGAATCCTGGATCCAATATTTTTAAAAGGATGCTCTTCCAAAAAAAAAAAAAAAGGGCTACCTCGTGTCAAAGTTTGAACACCCGAGTCAGGACTTTACCCCGGGACAATCACATAGCTTCGGTGTGCAAAAGCAAAGTGTTGTGAAGGATGTCCATGTCTTCACACAGCAATTTAAACAACCTGGAGTTGGTAGGATTCACCTTGATAAAGTTGACAACTTTGACCACTTCATCAAGAACCTTTGTAAATCTGGAGGCAAAGGTTTCGATGCGAGGCTCTGTCTGTGAATACAGCAGTGCGTCCATTTCATTTTGGGGCTGACTTTTGCCACGCGTGCATGAAGGCCTGAGTAGCAACCTTGCATGGATTTTGCTCCATCTTTGATGAGCTCAACGCATTTTGACCATTGAATTCCTTTTTCAAAGAAATAATGATCACTTGCTTCAAATACGTTTTTACCAGACGTATGACCCTTCAATGGGGGACAAATAAGGAGATTCTTTTCGAATTATAAGTCTTTCAAGTACTTAGCAATTACAAATAGCACAGAATATTGCGCAACGTTGGTAATTTCGTCGGCTTGGATAGAAAAAAATGCACAATCTTTGACGTAACTTATGACTGTGCTCTCAACATCGTCTGACATGTCCCGTATTCTTCGAGACACCGTGTTATTTGAGAAAAGTATTAAACTAATTTTAAGAGCATTTTCCTCTCCCAGCATGCATCTGACAGCATCTTTGAGGCACGGTGAAATTAAATTTTCACCAATGGTGTGGTTTTTACCTCGTCTCACAATACGATAGCTAATGTAGTAGGAGGCCTCGGTAGCTTTGACACAATCACTTTTGGCAGATTAAAAATATGTTTTCACCTTTACAGAACTCTAAAGTTTCAACCGTCGAAAAAACGTGGCATCTTTATCGTTGTACTCGGGATATTTGGTATGTAAATGCCGTGTGAGCAAAGAAGGTTTCACTGAGCCGTTGCTTAATACTTCCCCACATACAACACAGAGGGGCTTGGGGCAGTCCTCTTCTCCTATACATGAAAACTCGTAATTAATGTAGCTGTCCAAGTACCGTCTTTTCTGGTTTATTATTCCCTCTGAAGAAGAAGAAGAAGAAGAAACTGCAGTTTGTTTACTCACTTGCTCTGGCACTGCATCTTGTACCTGTTGTGGTGTCGTATTGTTGGTCCAATCCGTGTCGGATGATGTTCACGGTACTTCATTTGGTGTTTCAGTCAACTTCCGCTTTTGCACTGATCCAGTGTTTAGCCATTGATCCATAGCGTAAATCACGTGAATAGTAAGGGGTTGGTAGAAAAATTTACGTAGGATTGTCGGAATAATACGCACACGACTCAATGCAAAGACCCACAATAAAAGTTAAACACAACACAACACAAATTAATTAATTCTTTGTTTTTATGCACAGCCCGGCATACGCTCTCGCGTACCCCCGGTTGGGAACCGCTGCCTTAATAGATAACCACCTTGAAAATAATTGTTTGAAACAAGTAACGTAAACAATTTATTTGTCATGTCAAAATACTCCCTGGATATACATTTTATACAAATTTGTTAAGAACCATTTTTGAAATAATTTGATTTTTCAAAATTCACCCATCAGTAAGCTACCCTTAAATGGATTTATAGCCAAAACCAAGTATACAAAGTTAATTGGAAGGTAAAATACTTCCTAGATATACACTTTATATAAAACCATTATAGCCATTACATTTTCTCTAAAATCTATCTTCCTATTCTATTAGTGTAGTTAATGTATATGTATCCCAGACTACTACTAGCTTAAGATGTGACGAAATTAAATAGTTAACTGCTATAATTCTATTAATATTAATATCTTATTAAAAGGAATGAAACCTTCAAGGCTTAAGGATATTCGGGATCCGAGAAAATTTCAGATTTGATACCCAAATCCTTAAAAAAAGTGTTGTTTTTTTTAAAAAAAATTTCAAATTACATTGGTTTTAGAAATTTGTTTTAGAGCTCTAATACTGCTTTTTGGTGGTTCAGAACCAATTATAATTACAGGATGAGCTTAACAACCAGACCCCAGACCAGTAATTTCAAAACAGTTATGAATGAATGTATGAATGTTATAATGGATGAAACCCGTCTCGGTGGCATAATTGGCTAACGCGCTAGTCGTGTTGAGCTTGACCGCCGAGGAGGGGGAGATCGAGGTTCGAATCTTGGTCGGGTGAACTGGGGGTAGTTTTTCCTAAACGGTTTTCCACTCTCACTCCACGCAAATGCGGGTTCACTTCCTCTAAATTCAACCTTCCCTAATTCCTAATCCATTAGCGTAATTAGTACTTAAGCGTATAACCCGAACGGGTAGTAAGACGCGGTGCTAAATATTATTATTTTATTATTATTATAATGGATGAATTATAAAAAAGAATGTTAACCTTTTGTTAATAATTATATTTTCTACTATTCCATCATATTTCTATTTCCTCAGGTGTAACAAGTTACAAGTAACAGTTCAATCAAATGACATAATACTCACCCTCCGACCTGTTGCACGCATCGCCATGACCTCCTATCTCTAACACACAATCTCACAGACTGAACGGAGGTGTGATTCGACCCTCTGCACAAGAGGAAAGCCACACCCAAGGAAAATAAGCAAAGGCGGTTCTGCGCGCCTAGTTATTATTTCCTCCGCCTGGACCGTTTTGGCACATTCTACTAGTTCCCAGAATGCCCGCGACCTATCCATGCGCTGTCCGATCTCATCCCTTCCACTCCTCTACTCTCTGTAGGCATGTGATTTTGTGTGATTGCTATATATAGCGATGTTTTGTTGGTATCGATACTCATTGTAACATTGGCTTAGCACAAGGTGAGAGCTGCAATTTAAGTTAGGACTTAACTTCTATCATTCAGAATTCCCTCTCAGCTAATTTATGGGATCGTTTCAAAATGATTTATTTGGGCTTATAATTTAAATCTTAATTATGGGATGAGGTCTTATATTCGGTATTAGCGCGGCAAATGTATAGCCACGTTTCTATTAGAACTTTGTCTAATGGGGATACTAAGTTTTTCTTCAATGTTAACAGAACTTTTGTTTCGCCGCTTGGCGGCTGGCGTTTGGCTGGGCTCTCACGGGAGGCTATGATCGTCTTACTGATAGGTAGTTAACATCATTTACCAAGTAATTATTGTTTGGGTAATATTCAACTTTATAAGTTTAAATTTACCTTTTGTTGTTATGAGAAAGGCGAAGCACTTGAACTATTAATAGGGTGCAATGTAACTTTCTATCTTTAAAATTTACATTTTATTGTAATGAGAAAGCAGGGCGCTTAAACTATTAGTATGGTACTTTATAACTTTAATTACTTTAAATTTACATTTTCGTTGTTATGAAGAAGGCAGAGCACTTAAATATTCAGTATTGTGTTATCTAACTTTAATGCATCCGAATATATTTTATTGTCATGAGATGTCTCCTAACCACTATTTTGTCATAGTGCGTATTATTGCTATAAGAGGGCAGGGCTCTTATAAATAGATTATGTCTTGTTATTGTATAGTACAAATATTGTTGCCACAAGATGGCGGAGTTCTTAAAGCTTAAAAGTTTATTGTGTTATCTTTGAAACCTTATGAAGGTGCAAATTGTTGTCACCAGGTGGCAGGAGAGTTTAGATTACCTCGAATCTTGACATTTGAGAAGCACTTTGTTGTTTTCATTCAAAATGAAAGTTATTATTATCCCTTCTGGAAGCCACAAGGTGGCGGATATCTAGTCAATATGTATAAATATTAAATATTGTTACTGTATAGATATTTAATTAATTGTTTTTCAATAAAACTATTGTTCTCTTGTGACTCCTTGACTATCATTCCCAAAAGGGGGAGTTACACTCTTATGTTCATAATTTTTTCCAAGATTCGGATTCAGGATTCAAAGGTAAATTGGAGATTCGAATTTGTAAAATAGTGGATTCAAATCATTTCTAGTTATAAATTTGATTGAATGTCTCCTGTTTAACAGCAATAATAATATTATTTGCTTGCATAATCATGTTTCATATTCATAAATTATCATCCCGCAAAGAAATAATGGCTGACAACTTTTCATCTTCTAGCTCTAGAAAACTATAAACACCTACCGGGAAATACTTTTTACTCATAGGCTAGCCAAAGAACTTTGACTTTATACATAGAGCATTTCAAATTTGCAAAGTAAAAAGTTTTATCATTTTTAAGTAAAAGTCCCAATTGTGTTATCTCATTGCCTGGCATACTTTAAATTTTTATATCAAGAAGGGTAAAAACTTAAATTTAGTCACATAATTTTTTTTAACTGTGTAACCAGCTTAATTAAATTTGAATTAATTGTAGATATTTATATTGAGACCATAAACTAGTTGTATTTCTGACACATCAACAATTTGGTCAGAGTCTAGCTTACCAGCACATGCCACACATTCTCATTGGCTCCTTCGAAGGAACAGAAGCGAATGCTCACACCTAAGAGACCCTGCCCGCCCCAACTGGTGCTCGGCACAATCACCACCTCCCTCACCGACTGCGTCTTGCTGCTGTACACCGTCATTCTAATAGGCTTGTCCAGGCCGGCCTTCAGGAGCTCCTTCAGAGTGTCATTGTCCTGGTCCTGTAACATTACACATGCTTACAGCCATCATGGTGTCATAATCCTGTAACCTTACACATCATTACAGCCATCATGGTGTCATAATCCTGTAACCTTACACATCGTTACAGCCATCATGGTGTCATAATCCTGTAACCTTACACATCGTTACAGCCATCGTGGTGTCATAATCCTGTAACCTTACACATCATTACAGCCATTGTGGTGTCATAATCCTGTAACCTTACACATCATTACAGCCATCGTGGTGTCATAATCCTGTAACCTTACACATAATTACAGCCATCGTGGTGTCATAATCCTGTAACCTTACACATCATTACAGCCATCATGGTGTCATAATACTGTAACCTTACACATCGTTACAGCCATCATGGTGTCATAATCCTGTAACCTTACACATCATTACAGCCATTGTGGTGTCATAATCCTGTAACCTTACACATCATTACAGCCATCATGGTGTCATAATCCTGCAACCTTACACATCATTACAGCCATCATGGTGTCATAATCCTGTAACCTTACACATTGTTACAGTCTTAAGATTGAAACTGTACTGGTTCTTAGCCCCACCAGAGATCTGCACCGCTACACACTTTGTAAGAAAAACTAGCTAGAAATCATAAACATTCATAGTCAGTCTGCCATAGTAGTCCACAAATTGAAACAAATTGAAAAATTGGTTTTATTATCTTTGGTTATATTTGTCTATCACAATGTAACTAAGAAATAGCAGCTAAATTTAAATTAGTTGAATACTGGTCCTGAAGTTAATTTATTTAAAAAATGGTACATAAAACTCTCGATTCTTTTTCTGTGGATTATCTGTTTATCAACTGTGTCGCCAATGCTTTCTTAAAAAAAAAAACTGAAATTATGTAACAGTTTTTAATAAAAAATGTGTAAATTGTTTAGACCTTTTTGATATTTAGAGAAAATATCCTTTAACATTGCAGCACAAATTGTGTCACTTTTAGAACTATTATGTCATATACAGTTGGTACAATTGCTTCCAGACTATAGACATCAAACTGTAGAGCCCTTATAATGCAATGTTAAGTTGTGTAAAAACTGCCTGAATTTGTGAATCTTGTCAACCTTCTTAAACTTAAATCAGATAAAATTACATATCTTATTTCAAACTAAATTCATATAAAAATTAAATTCGATAGTTTAGGCATTTTAATTGTACTTTATAAATTTTCATCTCAAATTTTTACAGAAATTTAAGTAACATTAGGCCTAGAGAAGAGTATAAAGAATATAATTTATAACTTGTGTGAAGATGTGATTTTTAATAATTAAGAAACAAAACTTTGGACAAAGACATGAAATTTGTCTTGTAATGATTTTCTAAAACTAAGACTATGTAAATGAGCAGAGGTATCCAAAAGAAAATTTCTCCTAGGTCAAAGACAAGTTATAAACCAAACTCATAGCCTACAGATTAAAATGGCTGCGCTTAGCAGGAGAACTTGAGTCCTTCAACACAGGTATCACTAGGTGTCATCAAGGGGCATTTAAAAAAAAGAGCTAATTTTAAACATAGTTTCACTAAAGAGAAGACTCAAAGATCCTTTTCGAATCAATCGGCTGACTTCTGACTTCCACTAAGCTATGTTCAGGTAGCCAGCTATTCACATAATCAATCCTTCCTTACAATGAGCTTACCAAGACAGCACATTACGATTACAATGGTCCCTTTATGACAAGCATGTTAAAAGTGAGTCGTTTAACAAATGAACATTTGTAATGCTATTATCAGTGAGCAATGACACTAGCGGACCCCAGTGTTGATGGACTCAATTGAAGCAGAGCGAGATTTCCATAAGGCTGAAGATCTGACGTTTACCTCATCTGTGGCCTAGGCACAAGATTATGGCCTTGATAGCTAGAAACTTATCTTAGCGCCTGTAAAAAAAATATTTGTTTGTCTTTTCATCTCTCGGCTATGTGAGAACTAGTCTTTGAGCGAATTACATAATATTATATTAGTTTGACAAATACCCACAAATGTTTTATTCTAAATATACTTTTTAGTGGAGGACGTGTTAATTTGTGATATAAGAGATTAAATTTACTATTAGTTTGAACCATATACCAATACTGGTGGACATTCGTGCCAAATGACAATCTCATATAGCTGGCTACTTTACCAATGAAAAGGTGATCCAGATTAAAATCCCAGTCAAGTGTAATGAGGGTGTTTTTTCCTAATATGATTCCTAATATAATTTCCTAAAATTCCCAGACTCAAAAATATATCACACCCCTCTACTCCCCCCCCC
>CABFWO010000635.1:5311-20235 GCA_902155825.1 Timema genevievae | reverse complement strand
ATTCACAAGTTGTGATTAATACACGTCTTGTCAGAGGTGAAGGAAGGGTTTGGCAATAAGATAAATCTGTGCCGGGACCGAGGATTGAACCCCGGACCCTCACCACAGAGGTCTGACACCTTACCCCTAGACCACCACATCACCCCACTTTTAGTAAGGGAAAAAAATCAATAAAACACTCTTTTGCGATTAAAAATTTTCTGTATAAAAATTTTTTTAGCACCGCGTTTGACTATCCTTTTGGATTGTATGCCTATGAACTAATTATACTAATGTGTTAGGGATGAGGAGGGTTGAATTTAGAGAAAATGTTCCCACCTTTGCAGAGAGTGAGGAAATCATTTAGGGAAAAAAACCTCAGTACACCAGACCAAGGTTCGAACCCCAATCTCCCCACCATCGGCAGCCTCTTTGTGAGAGCGACACCTTAGACCATGCGGCCACCTAAGTGCGTATATATAGATAATAAGTTAATAAAACTCGGGCATGAATCTTTTTTTGGGCAACAATTGTGACAATTCTTAATCTCCACATTTTTCCGTGGCACCCCCTTTGAGAACTATTACTCTACTCGGGAGGGATGGGCAATACAGGGTTCCTACACAAAATCATGAATTTATTGCCAGGACATTTTAAGGACTTTTAAAGGATTTTCTACAATTCCTCCAGGACACGTGAAAAAAGTGATCATGGCAAAATACACAATACATATTTTATTTAATGCGGGTCCTCAGCTCCACTACCCCTGCACCTTTCCGCACCATTTATTATTTAATGTATTCCATGACGCAGCGAGTTATTCAAATAATTAAAACATAACATAAACTCACTTGCAAATAATCATTGGTGAAATGTGGGTTTCCCCTTTAAGAATGATGAATTAACTGTCGGGGGCTGGACGTTGTGTCTGTTCTAGATGTAAGTTAGTTTATATGTCGTATACAGATATAATAAGTAGGTTTATAAAGTGCACAATAAATAGCGCAATGCTCACTGTTCATAATGTGCATGGTAGTTTATGTTATGTAAATTACAAAACAAAATAAGATTTATAAAAATAAAAATAGTACAACCTAGTTTTATATTAATGAATGATTCAGCAGCTTGATAAAACATTTAAGGGGATTTAAAGGGATTCGCACATCTTAAGAATTTCCTCATTTCTTGGAAATTTCATCTACTGACTTTTACTCCTATTTCCTCATTTACTGAATTGTTTTTTAAAAAAAAGGGGGGGGGGGACAAAGGAATTTCCAGGATAACCTAAAAAAATTCCAGGAAAAGATGGGGGAAAATGAGAAATTCCATGACGTTTCCATGACGTATCCATGCCAGGAAGAAATATTTTAAAATTCCAGTTTTTTCTAGACACATAAGAACCCTGATTTGTAGGAAGTGAAAAAATATTAATTGTGTAGAGGGTGGGAAAACCACAGTTGATTAATAGGAGCCACACGGTTCTTGGCAACCATCTGAAAATGTTATGAGATTCCCCAACTGTCAGCATGTCCTCTTTTGCCATATTAATTAGATTCAATACCATTTAGCAACGGTACCTATCATATTACATATTATTGCATCAAGTCTTATATTACATCCAACCGATTCACATTTAATTACACTAGTGGGATAGCAAGAAAACATTTAAGGAGAAAAACACTTTCAATACCCAAACCGTGATTCAAACCCTGACCTACTTGTAACCAACACTTGAACAGATGCATACAGAAATAAAATGAATTAAGTGAATAGACTAAATGTTACCGAATAGATCTACCAAATACATTCATTTACACACTGTATATTGGCAACATTAATTTTGCATAGTGTAGTTTGAAAATATACATTAAGTACTTAAGTATTAAACTTAAAAAACAAAAAAAAACCACACAAGTATTTAATTTTTTTCTGGTTACTTTGTGTAATTCGAGTTTTAGATAGTTTAAGATGTGCCCATTCCTGTTCAACTCCGAATTGAGACTAAACTTTTTTCTTTTACCACTCAAATAAAAGATTTTAATATTTAGCTTAAATATCTTAAATAAAGATTACATTTTAACTAGAGAAAAAACAATTAAACTTTTGTAAAAAAAACCAACATACAAGTGAAAGTGGTCGTTATCAATTCAGAAATTACAAAGTCTGTTAAATAAAGGTCAGCGCAGACCAGGTGCTATACCATGAAGCTAAACTATAAAGATACATAACAGGCTTTAGTACAGAATGTAAATATATGAAAGAGTGCAGACATAATGAAAAAAAAATAGTGCACTATAACCTTTAAAGCTCTACTATATAGTAGACGTTTGTTTGACTGTTTGCTATTGTTACAAATTATAGCAGGGTTGGCACATGCGCAAAATGCAAGGGTAACCACACGCAACTTAACAACAGTGATCCTGTGGATGCCATTATGTGAAGAGAAGTGTGTATGTATATAAGTTCATTCTTTGCCATGGAAGGATTAATAGAGGAGGTGAAACTGCATCTTGGATTGTGGCAGACAAGTAGCGGTGACTACAAAAACGTGATCCTCAAATAAATGATGGAACTCTCAAATTAATTCCATATTAATCTCATGAATCCATTTCCTCTTTGGCTTACGAAGAAACAGGATTGCGAATAATTTTTGACTTTGGTAAATTGTAAACTTAAAATGCTTCTTCCTCTTAAGTATTTTTCCCTGAGTGTACACTGATAAAAATAATAATCTTTAAAAATTATTCTTATCTCATACTGTCTCGTCTTATAAAATAAGGTATCAATATTAAATTCTGGACAGATAAAAACAAAAACAATTTTTTTTGTTGCTAATACAGGGATGAGCAGACATTTATTATTAAATGAGAATATATGGTGATATAGGTTGGCAACAATGCCTGCGTGACACCACACGATAGCCTACATCTTACGAGTTTAGTTCCCCACGAAGCGTTGGCTGGTGGGTGACCGTGCTACTGCCGGAGAGCTGTTTTATTCTAATAAAGTTTATAACGGCAATTCAGCGTGACTTTTGTAGACAGTTCAATTGAGGCAATGCACCATCTTAATTTTGTAAAGCTATTGTGTTTTCTTGGCCATATCGCAGGATAATGTTGTGGGGAAAAAGAAAAACAGCATAGCGCAGGCAATAAATATAGTGCTATATTGTATAGCACCTGGTCTGCGCCAGCTTTAAGCTGTAGATTCTAGCTCCAAGTATTCATATCCAAGCAACCATGTGGTTACGTACCAGTCTGGTGTTTTCTATGGCCACAATGAAGTCAAAGAATGCTTCAAGTCCTGCTTTCTGTCCAGGGGAGCCATCTTGCACCTGAGAAATATAACATGCTTAAAAAAACATATAGTCCTACTCTATTCTCTAGTTTAGTTATAATAATGAGAGTCTACCTAGTAATAACCAGAGCTGTGGAGTCGTACAGTACGCCAAGCCTTTGACTCGGACTCCTCCATAAATAGCTAATGTAGGCTACCTATATTAATTAGTCTTATAACAAATTGATTTAGTAAAATGCTCCAATAAAGAAGATTACTTCATGGGAAGCTTCTTTGACATTGTGAATTTTTATTTAGGCTAAATAACTTTGTCAGTTCAAATTACAAATTTCGGTTCTAAATAATAAATTAAGTATAAAATATTGTTATAATACTATAAGTTTTTATTTTGCAGCCGGAGTCGATACATTTTTTACCGACTCAAGGCTCAACCCAAAACCACTTCCGACTCCGACTCCACAGCCCTGTTAATAATAATAAACATGAGAAAAATAATAATAGTCTCTTATCCTTTGGCCAAGTTTAAGCATTAGCATTCTCTTACATTTAATCAGAGATTAAATACAACACGCTTTAGGCTTATATTTATAGGAAATATAATCACATTTTAGTAAAATATATATAGACACCTTTATTTAATCATAATACATGGAGAGGATGTATACTAATTAAGGCAAAAGCAGAAATTCTTAAAAGTCAGAAACTAAGTGGGTTTAAAACTTTACTGGGGGGAGCTGTTCGTCAGTAGGAGAACAAAATGGGAAGGAAGAAAATACAAATTACAATATAATTTGTGTTGTGAGCCACTACGCAGTCAATTCAAAAAGATTCCATTCGATGATCTTATTTCAGTTACCTTTCATTTCCCAGGCATTTAGCTCTTAGCCAGAAAATGTGTTTTCTTTTTAAGAGTTTTCAGAGTGGAAAATTAATACTTTTAAATGAGCAAGTATACAAGTCTGTGTGTGTATGTATATATAGGCTATATATTCCAGAAGAGACTTGACTCAGGTACTAAAAACAACAGTTTGATACACATTCAACCAAAGCTCAACATCCGTTTGACATATCTCATCTACCTAATCTACCTCCTTAAGGGTGCACTTTAGCATATGAACTTTATTTTTACATTTAATTTTATTAGGTAATAATTTGTAACAGATTTTATAGCTGTGGTGATACAGATTAGTACAACATAATAAATAATAATAATTATTATTATTAGCACCGCGTCTTACTACCCGTTCGGGTTATATACACTTACGCTAATGTGTAATGGTAGGGTGATTGTGAGATGAAATGGAGGACCTATATGAAATGGAGGACCTACAGTTTAATGTGGAATCCGAACCACGGTGGAGGCCTGGCATTCCACACATTCACAAGTTGTGACTAATATACATCTTGTCAGAGGTGAAGGAAGGGTTTGGCAAACAGATAAATCTGTGCCGGGACCAAGGATTGAACCTCGGACCCTCAGCACCAAAGTCTGACACCTTACCCTTAAACCGCCAGGTCACCTCATAATAAATAAGTTATGTACAATGTTTATAAGATGATTTTGAAATAAAACATACAAATCTTAAAAATACGAGGATATTACTGAGGCCATAAATTTTCTTTATAAACTAAATTATCTTTAAAATGAACCAGTTTACTTACAGGTAAAATCCAATTTTTATAGAAAGGTGAATACAAACTTTTTTTATAGTAAATATTGATACGGTACCTAGCATTAGGGATGTGCGAAGCTTCGAAACTTCGAATTGGCTTCAAAACAAACATCAGATTCAACTTCGCTTCGAAACAAACTCTGACTTCAAAGCTTCGTCATTAAAAATATTTATAGCTAAAATACTCAATTTATGTTCAATTATAGCCATTCTGAGCTGTTTTATACATTGCAAATTAATATTCCCATGGAAAAAAACTGAAGTACCGGTAATTTAATTGTAAGTTGTGATAATAACTTGATTTATCAGATTAACACAAACTATTAGAAATAATTGTGCAATAAAATATTTTCCAAGTAATCTTAGTGCGTTAAGTTATATAAATAATCACAATATAATATTTTTTCAAACATAAAACTACTAAAAGAAATTATTTTAACTTCGATTCGGCTTCAAGAATATTTCATATATTCGGTTCGAGTTCGCTTCGAATTGAAAAAGTGGACTTCGCACACCTCTACCTAACATTTTAAACTGCTTCGGCGTTTGAATGGTCTAAATTTGGGGTGTGTGAAGCCCACTTTTTCAATTCAAAGTGATCTTAAATCGAATATATATGAAATATTCTCAAAGCTGAATTGAAGTTCGAATATTTTTTGTTGGTTGTTTTACACTTGAAAAAATATTATATTGTGGTTATTTAAATTACTTTATGCTCTAAAATTACTTGTAAAATGTTTTATTGTACAATTAGTTTGTAATATTTTGTTTCAATCTGATAGAACAGGCAATTAATTTACTTCAGTTTTTTTCCATACATAACTTTCGCTCCTAGTCTAAATGGATTAAGCAAAGCTAAGTTTTATTATATTTTTAATTACGGAAATATAGCCACATCTAAATTACATGTATGAGTGAAGAATGAACCTGGATAGTTTGGTTGACTATAAAACCAAGTTGTGTGAATCGATAGCTAAATAATTAATTATGATTTTCAACATATGTTGTAGTCCTCTCCTTATATTATAAACTTTACTTGTATTTTCAAACAACTTGTTTTCAATGTCAACCAAATTATCCTAAATACCCAAAAATTAATTACATTTTAAAATGTAGCCAGTTTATACTTTAATCAATTAACAATTCATTAAATGAATTAATTTAAATTTATTCTACATATCTACTCCTGCAGGGTGTCCACCCAAACTATATTTTAAAATTCCCTGACTTTTCCAAGTTTTTCAGAGCCAATTTCCAACTTTTCCAGTCACTATTTTATAAACATTATTGTATTAAGATTTCAACTTAATGTAATAATATTTTTAGACACACACATTTTGAAATGGTAACACTCTATGAATGTGTTAAAGGATGTCAACCTAAATCAATGGGTCGTGTGTTCCAAGTTAGCTTTGAGTTATATCATATTGAGACATTAAAAGATCGCCTTACACGAGCTAATTAACTAATGACTCAACTTTTGGTAAAGACAGGATAGAGGGGTGGAAAGGTTGACTTTGAGAATTGAGATTAGTATATTCAAGATGGACAAATGTACTAAAATAAATTCGTAGTGAAGAAAAATGTTTTTTGACAGTTATTTTATTGTAAATGAAAGTAGCGTAGGCCTATTTGAGCATGTGAAAATATCAGAAATATGATCAAACTCCCTTACTTTTCCATGACTTTTCCCTGACTAAGAAAATTCCCTGTTTTCCAGGGCGCTGGACACCCTGTCACGTCAAAAGCCAATAGGTATATGGAGCATATCAGAATTTCCTTTCAACAATAAAACAACACATTAAGATCTACTCAGAGGCAGTCACTCTGTCCGTCATCGAGATCACACCAACTAGAACATCGGGTCATCGGGTACTTGTGTTAGAGGGCAACCGTCGTGCCCAGGTTACTGGGGTCGAGTCTGTAAGAGGGTCGCAAGCGGTGTCAGTCAGGCTAGTAGTTAAGTATTCCTCACTAAGCCGGTAATCTCACGAGCACATAAGCCAAAGTTCTTATATCTTTTAGTCACATCTTTTAACATCATATTTTTGTATTAACTCTTAAGGCTACTAATAAACCCAAAAACAGTTTAATTTAGAACCCAACCTTATATTTTGCCACCATCCCTACCCTTCTCTGCAAGCTATCCTTGACCGATTAGGTCCATGGAATGTGGGAAGTGACAATTAGTTAGGCTTTCATGGTTACTAATTTAGTGTCATTTTAACTTTTCATGTTTGTTTAAATTTGTCATATATTTTAATACTCCTTAGTAAATTTCATAGCCTCATCTATTTCATATGTAACTTTATGTAATATAATTTATATTGTAATTTGAGTATTTTGACCACTTGAAGCAGTAGATCCCAAAGCAACACGTTTCTCTCATTATAAAACTTGAGCCTATAGATTTTAAAGGTTTATTTGAATTAAATCTTTCTTCACTTTAAATTTATAGCACTCCTTACTAAAATTAACTATGAACATAACTAAAACGATTATTAAAGAGTATATCTATTTTTTCAATTTTTGTATAGGTCTTAACAAACGAGAACGGCTCTTAACATTTGCATTCAATAGCCCAAAATCCCCCTATGGATAGCTTGGATGTTGGTGTTAACCAAAACGATGTGAAGATGAATTATTATTATTATTATTATTATTTACCACCGCGTCTTACTACCCGTTCAGGTTATACGCCTAAGTACAAATTACGCTAATGGATTAGGAATTGAGAGGCCTGAATTTAGAGGAGGTGACCCGCATTTGCGTGGAGGGAGAGTGGAAAACCATTTAGGAAAAACCACCCCCAGTTCACTCGATCGAGATTCGAACCTCGATCTCCCTGTCCTCAGCGGTCGAGCTCAACACGACTAGCGCGTTAGCCAACTACGCCACCGAGGCGGGTGGGAAGATGAAGGCAATCTATTTTTACTAGGTCTACACAGTACACACGCCGGTTGAGTCTATGCCCTATATAATCAGCCTATTCTAAGAAACCAATATTTGTAATGATGGTCTGTCAGCTACCAAAGTGTGTTTATTGTGACTACTAATTCTGCTTGGTAGTATTTTGTTTATTACAACATAGTTTTCCAAAAGGGGCATTTATGCACTAGGCCCACTTATTTTACATTAGACTAATGACATATCAAAGTGGATATTTAAAAATTATCCAGGCTGTCCTGAGACATGCCAATATGGAATATAGTGAAGCTCGAATGTTTTGGAACTACAGAATAGTCCATTTTAGAACGGCTTCATCAATAAAATGCATTGTGTTACTAGGCTAGCACTGTCACCATTGGTCGAAACTGAGGCTTGGGGGAAACAATACCATACAAATTCAGTATTATTAGTAAGATGTTTAAAGACGAATCAACATGAGATACTAGCAAAATAAATAAATGTCAATAATAATAATAATAATTAATATTATTTAAGATGCGATTTTTTGAAGTGTTGAGTCACGGAATACTTACACGTAAAACATGATAACCTTCTGTTCCACCCCCAGGAATTTCAACACTATGAGATCCACCCATATTTAAAATTATCTAATCAAAAAATTTTTTTTGTCAACATTAACTAATACAAACAAATTCCAAATTCACACCTACAGTGAATTGTCTTGTATTGATACGTGGCACGGTTACAAGCATACCAACTGTTAGATACAATATTCCTTTAAAAACAGTTGGATACTTTAATACCTAACAATTGTCATTAAAACATTATGGGTAGTTATTGCGATACAAGCGCACTAAGTGGACTTCTTTTGACCGACTTTTGTAGTTCAAAGAACCATTTTGATAATCATTTGCTACTAAATAGAAGAAAGAGTTTTTGTGTTTAATTAAATACTAATTCACATAAATATGGATTTTATATGCCACAAATCCAACTACTATTAATTATAATTATTATGAACTTAACAAAAAAACACACACACACACACAGAAATGAATAAAAATTAACATAAGATAATTAAGTAAACATTGAAATGAAAAACTACATTGTTTTTTAAGTTTAAAATTAATACATATATTTACCCCGTGGCATATAAAATATATATATATATATTGCTTATAATTGACTTCAGATTATCATTTGACACATTTAACTACACAGTGATATGTATAAAAACAAAGGAAACCCTTGCAGAGAAAATTTTAATTGAGACTCGCCATATTCCTTTCCACAAATTTGTTTTGGGCTGGACCTAAAAAGTACATAATCATATATGAACAGTGCACACACACGCAATATTTGTTATAAAGGAGGGGTAAAAACAAGTCTGTTAATTTTTAAACTACGATAATTTTACTTTGGACTTTTAAATATGATAACATAATAGAGAAAAAAATACATTAGGTATTGCTTTTGATAGAACATAATCATGTGTTGGTGCTGACAGTTTATTTTCAAGTCCAGAAACCACAAAATAAACTAATGCAATGTGAGTGATGATTGAAATACACAATGTAATAATAGCAATAAAAATTATGTAACAAATTAATAATTGACAATAATCATTGTACTAACGTTAAAATCTTTGTGGTGAAAAATTACCACTTAGTACATCAGTTAATTGAGTGTACTAATATTAAAAAGGTGTTGGAGGCTACTAATATAAATATAGTGTACTATCAATAATTATTTTAAGGGGTGGGGGAGTAGCTTTGGCAGCACATTGCGCACCAAAGTTGGTAGAGGGTATACTGGTATTGGTTGTTGGCTGTAATTTTAGAGACTACTCACTGACGTACAAGGAGATGGTGTGGCTTTGTTTGATGGTGAGGGGTAAGGAGAACCTGCTACTGAAATAGATTCACTGGTACTACTTCCAGCTAACAATGTTAAATCTGTGTTATAGAATCCCATTTCAAGGTTAAACAAAATAGGTACCGTATCACTTATTCTGTGTTGTGCAATAGCTACATCGTAAGAATGTTCACTAACTTTTCTCAGTTTATTCTAAATCAACTCTACAAATATTGTCTATTCATCTAATTTTGAGTTTTTTCTGTAAGCACTTTCATGGCATCAAGTGCCTAATCAAATCTGTCATCCCTTTTCCTTTTTTTTGTTTTCACTTGTGGGTGTAGCACGGAAAGTTTTCTTATAATGATCTGGTTGAGAAGTATTTGAGCTGGTAGGAGTACTTAAGTTGGTAGAAGTACTTTCTCTGTGCGTGCTTACATCATATTCAGACGGGTCATTTGCAATATTTTCACTTTCCTCCTCGGGTCCGTTTTCATCATCCTAGAAAAAAAATTCAACATAAATTATCTCAAGATAATATTTAACAGTAACTGATTGATATAGTATTTATTTTAGGGTTCTTTTAAATAACTTAATTAATTTTGTCTTTTCAGTTACTATCACCAGAAGAAATCTGGATTCGCACAGCACAAGGCTTTGCAAACAGATGGAATTTTCCACACTGTATACTAGCAATGGATGGAAAGCACATTCATATAAAATATCCTCACAGCAGTCGTAGCCTTTATTTCAACTATAAAGGCACATACAATATTGTACTTCTGGCTTTAGTGAGCTCTGACTACAACGATATAATATACGGTTATATTGATTGCCAAGGCCGAATATCAGATGGGGGAGTGTTCAAATGCACAAGTTTATATTCAAAATTGGAGAGGAACATACTGAAGCTGCCTTCAGCCCAAGCTCTCTTTCATGAACGCTCACCAGTATCGTACATGATTATTGCTGATGATGCGCTCGCTTTATCACCATATTTGATGAAACCACTTCCTGTTCAATCAACTCATGAGAGGATATTTAACTACAGATTAAGGGCACGTCGCATTGTTGAAAATGTATTTTGAATCTTGGATATAAAATTCAATATTATGTTTGACCACAATTGCACTACATCCTAATAAGGTAAAAAGATTCACACTGACGTGCAATCATCTACATAACTTTCTGCAGCAAAACTGTGAGTCAAGAAGTAAATATTCACCACCAGGAACTTTCAATTTGGAAGATGTAGAACATGGCAGGAAAGCCCACGAAGAGCAGAGATTAAACAAAAGGAGGGTTTAATTGATTGATAGGTATTGCCCCAAAGAAGCACAGAGTTAGCACAGCATATCAAGGGACGAGTTTAGAGACTACTTCATGCCGGAAGAGGGTAGTGTTCCGAGGCAAGACCGCTATGTTTGATTTTTTTAAATGTTAAATCAGAATTAATTTTTTATCATATTAAGGTTAGTTTGTAATCGATAAAGAGGGAATCCATATTTTATAAGTCAAACTATTAAAGAGAAAAGCATAATTATATTTAATATAAACACTACATTAGAATGATCACATGACAACGAACTGTTAAGTGCTGTGTAACAAAAAGGCAAAGATTATGGTCACATGACTTATATAACAGTGTTGCCCCAGAATAAAAAAAAAAGCTGTGTCTGGTGACACGGGATGTGGCAGCAGCTCTTTAGTCATATTAAATGGCTGCTGCCACGGTGTTTTTAAAACTGGCTAATGGCAACAGCAGTTTGAAAAACACTAGCCTTTCGACCAATAAGAAACCTCGTTTTATTTTTGGCCAATGAACTTTAAGCAAGCTTTAATAAGAGTCTTTATCTATGAAGAGTCGTTAGACGCTATTTCGAGTGTTTTGAGTTAATTCTTCATTGAAGGTGTTCTGAGCCAGCGTTCGTTTTATTCAAGGGATTTTAAAGTGATTTATTAATAGATTCTGTTTTTTAAACTAGTTTTGCCAAGCAAAGTATTTTTTAAGTTGTAATTATTTATAAGTTTATTAGTTATAAACGTAAGATATCTTAAGTCTTTTCATTTGGCTTACAAAGCCGGTATGATTGCATTTTATTTCCTATTCTAGTTTTCTTTCGTTTATTATAGTTGTATAGTTTTAAAACATTTCAAGACATTGTTTAGCTTTAGGAGTACATAGGTTTGTTCAAAAGCTTATTTTAAGAGTACATAGGCTAGTGCTAAAGCTTTTAGGCCTATAGTTAAGGGTTAGAGTTTGGCTTTTTGGGTGATTATAAATATTTTATTTTAAGATTAGGCTAGGTCTACGTTAATGTAAATCTTATTTCATTTAGGAATAGGTCTAGTCTAGTGTACTAGGCTGTTTTGTTTAAGAGTAGCCTAGCTTTGGTGAGTGTAATAGCTTGTTAAGGTTAAGAATAGGCCTAGGACAATGTAATAGGAAGGTCTGGAAGGTTTCTGGCACTTTCACAAAGGGTACGCATTTCACGATCAGCCCAACCATTCTGCTCATGAACATACGGTGTTGACGGCTCATGAACAATTCCTTTGCTTTTCAGAAAAGCATTGAATTCATTTGACAGGTAATCTCTGCCATTGTCTGTATGTAGAATTTTTATGTTGTTGTCAGTCTACTCTTGAACAAAAGCTTTATAATCGTTGAACTTTGCAAACCCTTCATGTTTGTGATGCATGAAAAATACAGAGCGATATCCCGAGTATTCTTCCTTACACAATAAGAAATACTTTGAACCACCTGGTGACTCTACATTAACTGGACCGCAGACATCCGAATTAATCTTTTCACTGGAAGTATCAGCTTTCGGTCTCTTGCTCGATGAATATGGTTTGCGAGCATGCTTTCCCATAGCACACGCTTCACAGAAAAAATTGGATTTGTCTTTGATTGTTAAACCATTAGCAGCATCAAATTTTTCCGTTGCATTAGTCGAACTGACATTAATGTGACCCAACCTTTCGTGCCACAGCTTCAGCGAGTTAACTTATGGAACATTCCACCTTGAAGAAACTTGTACCTCAAAAAGCATTCGGAACAGCGATCCATGACGCACCCATTTCGTTGATAATGCACCACTACTTTCTTGGACCTCGCAGGGAAGATGGTAACTATGGAATGAATTTTTTTGGTCTTTGATCGCTCCCACTGAAAATAAATTTCATTTCATATCCGGAACTAAAAGCACATGGGTCAATCTCCGGTTGACCTGCTTTCCACGCACTTATGCAAGAATATACATTGTGCCAATACCTGCTACAGGTAACACCACGTCACTTGCAATTTGAACTAACTTTATCTTAGCAACAGGTCTGAGTTCACTTAAAAAAATCATGGCGAAAAGTAATCTGCAGGCTTGCACCCAAGTCTACCAACCACACAGATTTGTCCTCATCTGTCGTTTCTGAGAAGACAGCTGAAATATCACACACATATGCAGATGCAAAATCATCACTCATTTTTCTTCATCTGCTATTTGCTTTTCACATTCACGATACCAGTGACCAATCTCGTTGCAGTACTTACAAGGATGCTTTCTTTTCAACTCTTCGATACTCTTGGAATTTCTCTCCTGCTTGTCCTTACCCTTTAAGTAATTGGATGAAGTTTTTTCTTGTTTGTCCAGTTTTAGCTGCAGGGCTTTTACCTGCAGCTCAAGTGCTGAAGACTCCTCTTCCATTGATGTCAATCTTTTGTCCTCACGAATTATCCTCGCGATTAAATTCTCCTTTTTATGCTAATCGTTTACGGTGCACTCCCATGCCATGGTAAATGCCAAAAATCTTGACATTTTAAACATCACATCTGACTCAGGTGGCTTTTCACCTGCGTCATCAAGCTTCTTACAGATGGTTTCAAATTTGTCTAGCTGTGTCGTTACAGGCACGCCATTCTTGATCCGAAAATAGTAAAATTGTTGCCAACAATCTTGTTTCGCATTTTCACTTGTATATCCATAAAAAGAATGTAGTTTATCCCAGATCTCCTTTGGTGTCCTACAGTTTATTAAATTCACATGAAATGTCCGATCCACTTAGCTCAATAAAATCACTGCTGTTTTGACTTACACCACTTTTTCCATATTTTCCACGCGAATAGTTTTGTTACTTGGTCGGGCTCTGTGTCTGTCCCTTCCACAAATTCTACCAAATCTTGAGCATCAAATAAGAACGACACACTAAATTTCCACAATGCGAAATTTGTGCCGTCGAATTTTGTGAGATTGTATGTATCCTTCCCCATCATTACTGCAAGCAGAGAAAAGAAAATATACTGGACGCTTACCGATGACACGAACAAAACGTACAAACAACTCGAATAAACCATACCGATGACACGAACAAAATTTCTCTCAACTCGCACTTCACGATATAATGACGTCGCAGTGGAAGCCATTGATCTCTATAATATAATTAGATGGACATACACATACACATTGCCAAGGACAATAGCGTGACGTTCAAGATAATCATCTGCTACACTGTGGGGGGACAAATTTAACGGTTTATTTCAATGTTCTTATGCGAAAACATGTCTCTGATGAATAAAAGTGTAATTGTTTAAAAATAGTGAGCTATTATACCAAATTTTCCTGAAGAAACATTTTCATTAAAGGATATACAATTCAATTCTACAGGTTATACTGTACAAATATAAAAAAATCTTTAAAATATTTATATATGTAGTTATCATAAATGTTGTTTACAGTCTGCCAAGACTACACTTATATTTAAAGTTGTTATTAGCTTGTATATTGTTTTCAAAACCATATTATATTAAAAGTTCGATAAATATAATGAACAAGGTATCTTAAAACTTGATTATATTTATTTGAATGACAAACTTCTTATAGTTGCCACACATTTAAACAATAACTTATGTTATAAGCTTGTATAAAGTATTATTATATTACCATTTTTAAACAAAAGTTGGCTCATATCTTGTATATTGCTTTCAGAAACTATATTTTGTTGAAAGTTTGATAACTCTAATGAAACAAGTTAGCTAAAAACTGTATTACATTTGTTTGAATGACATACTTTTTGTAGAAGTCTTACGTTCAAATGATAATTTAGGTTATAGGCTTGTAGGAACTACGGTGTCTACTAAACCCTGATTTTAGTAGTAATCCAAATCTGTAAGGCTTTATCTCGTACCAGAATACTACCATATATATATATATATATATA
>CABFWO010000634.1:188640-264935 GCA_902155825.1 Timema genevievae | reverse complement strand
TGGGGGGGTTAAGAAATTTTGGGTGTGTTGAACGGAAGTGTAGGAAGGTTGGAATCGGAAGGAAGGGGAAGGCAGGGGAAGACGTTTTGGGGGAGGGGAAGGGTGGGTTTAGAGTAAACAAATGAAGAAAGAGACGCGAGACTCGTAAATTTAAAACGGTTGTTTTCACCCCCCCCATCCCCCCTCCAACTACGAAAACCCTTCCCTCCATCCGGACCCTAACCTCTCTTATTCTACCCCTTGTGCTTTCCACTGTTTGTTCTGATGAAAATGTCACGTGATTGAAACGGACTTTATTGCTTACAATTCTCTCCATCTACTACTTTATTTCTCCCTACCACTCACCCCCCATTTTTCTCTCTTCTCATTTCAAATTGTCAGACTTTGTTTACATATTTTTTTTTCGGTTTCGAGATTTTCTCCCGCCCTCCCTCCCTCCCTCACCAATTTCTGTTTTGTTTGCTATCAAAATAGGAAGGAAGGGACATTCTATGTTATCAGTAGATTCGGAATAAAATATTAAATTATTCATATTATTTATGATTCCTTGATTCTTAAATTGAAAGAAATTTACCTTTAAATTATACGAGTGTATACAATTTAATATTATTTGTAAACGAACTCTCTTACGATGCAACCGTATTTTTCCCCCCACAGCTTTCCAACAACACAGAGTTGTAAGATAATAAATAAACACATTCATTTTATATATATATATATATATATATATATATATATACATACACAAAATTAATGTGTTTATATATATATATATATAAAATTAATGTGTTTATTTATATATATTAGGAATGGGGAAGGTTGAATTTAGAGGAAGTGAACTAGCATTTGCGTGGAGGGAGAGTGGAAAAACCATTTAGGAAAACCCACCCCCAGTTCACCCGACCGAGATTCGAACCTCGATCTCCTCGTCCTCGGTGGTCTAGCTCAACACGACTGGCACGTTAGCTAACTACGCCACCGAGGCGGATTTTTTTTACTTAAGTCATCACGGAAACTCAACATCAGTCGAGCTCCACCAATTAACAAAATACAGGGGCTATGAGATACAAACAACCAGACAATTCAACACCTCAAACCTTCCATTGAAAAATAAAGTGATGTATTTGTTAAAATATATCAATTTACAATAAAAATAATTTAAAATGAATATTGATCAATAACCAGCTTTGGTGGCCGTATGGATTTTCATCGCTAAGCCATCAACCTCGTTCAGGTTCGAACCCGCAAACAGTAGGCCAATATCCATTGATACAAATAGTTGTAATAACAGACCCTCAGGTTGTACGCATATTATATATTAAATACGCCCGTGTGTTAGGTGTGAGGAAAGTTTTATTTAGAGGAAGTTTACAAACATTTTCGTGGAGGAAGAGTGGAAAACAATTCAGGGAATAAACGGCCCCCAGTACACCCAACTGGGATTCAAACCCTGATCTCCCCGTCATCAACAGTCCAGTCTATTGCTTGAATACCAGACGATCCGACCAGCGAAGCGGATGATGTAATATTCACGATACCTCGGCCTGCGCTTCTTGTTTCCTCGGTTTCCTCGGTTCCGTGTTGGGTGCGAAAGCAACAGCGACGATGCTTATGTATTTGAGGTGACATCTTTTCCATCCCCACCCCCCCTTCAACTCTTCCTTCTCCCTTAAGTGGCCCTATGACGGATTACAATCCTTACCTTCGATGACTTGCCCCTCCATGTTATGTTCCCCCCGAGGTCCCACGACTTGACGGGGTGAGACGAGAATTACAACTGACAGATATGTCAGAGAGGAACAAGCCTATAGCTCACTTTGTATCCTAGCCGATCCTACCAAGGGTAACAGGACAGGAGGATACAAGTTTTAAATGAGCTAGGTGTTTACAATTTTTTTTAAAACCTCTCTTTAAGAGAATTAAAAAAAAGCAAGGAAATATTAAGATATGCTATGTTCTTTGATAGTCAATTTTTATTGGTTTTTAATATATCCTTATTAGATTTAAACTTATCAAAATCATATAAATTTTTACACAAACTTTATATTACAATCATACTCTCTCATCAATGTATTCAAATATTCACTTAACCGCTTATTCACTCACTAGTACACTCACCCACTAGACCTTTCACTAACTTACTCACTAGCCTATTGACTCACCCACTAGAATTTTCACTTACTCATCTTCTAAGTTAAACACTCAACATTTTAGGTAATTCAAGTAGACTTTGTTAATGAACACCTATTTTACAACAATACATAGAAAAATTAACCAATTACTTAAAATAAATATAAACATATTTACTTTTGATTCATAATTGAATTAAACAAGACAATTATTATACCATAATACAGGCACACATTAATTATTTTGCTTCAAATAAAAGTTCAGTCCGTTTATCCTGAGATGTAACAGTCTTACCTTGATGGACTATACCATGAACCTACCTTCTAAGCTATACCTCTACCTTGATACCTTACAGGGTAAACGAAGGGTACATAAAAAGTATCATTAAAAGGATAAAACCCTTTTTGTAAAATTGTATTGGTCAACTTTTTATCCAAACAAAATAAAATGTAATTACTGAAAAATGTATAGAGGTATTTACAGAAAATAACCTTTGAATAAATTCTTTAAACTTTATCTGTATTATTATGGAATACTCGAGTAAATTGATCTTTAAAGAATTTGGGTTTTCTTAACATAAATTCAGACATAAGATAATATTTGAAAACATTATTGCCCCTTTTCTTATCCCAATAAAATAATTGCATTAATAACATATTCATAACATTTTAGAAAACAGAAACATATACTTTTACTGTCAACATTGATAACATTTTATTCTACTATCATTGTTATTATTTTTAGGTAATTATACTATCCCTGAAACAAACGGTTGCATGTCCCTCGACTTAACGTATGCATATATAAAATAATAATTACTAATTAAGTACAACCCGAACGTTTATTGATAAGCGGTGACAAAAAAATAAAAGCTTTAAGCTTACTAGCTCTAAAACTTGCTGATACTGGTTACTATGCAGTGTTCTTAATAATATATGTATATTATTCTTAAGGACTGGAATGCTTGGATGCATTAATAATACCATCGAATCAATTATAATGGTTTTTGTTTTTATTACTACTATATTTATGTTGAATATTAAGAATTTTTTTAGAAATCTTACTATTATTTTTTTTAAATCAAATTATAAGGTTAATTCCCTTGCTAATAATATAATCTATTGAATTTGAGAAATTCAAGCAGTTTGTAATAAAAAATATGGAATTATTTTCATATCTGATTAGTCTAATACTAAACAGTTACAAATTTGTAGTATTTTTTATTACTATTATCATATACTAGCTAAATATTTATATTTACAAGAAGAGATTAATTTTTATAATTATTTGAAGGCAAATAGACAATAAATGTAGTTTTAATAATCTTTCATTTACGTATTCCTATAATACTATTAACGACCTCCAAAATTATAATAAAATAGATTTTGTATAAAGTAATAATATTTTTTCAACTTAAGGATTTTAGCATTCTATATCCCTTTATTTAAGTGAAATTTAAAAATCATAATTTTCATTTAAATATTACACAAATAATTTAGCTTGTAATCCTAAGTTTACTTTACAACATTTTTTATTTAATAGAATCCCACCCGCTTTTCAACCGCTGACCGCACATTAAAAAAAAATAATTAACGAGTTTTTTTTCCTGTTCCTTTAGGTGTTTAAAAAAAACTGTTGAAAGACTGAACAGTTGTCTTAGTTTGGTGAAAAGGTTTTCGATTTCTTTATTCAAAATGTAACACTTCTATTCAGTCCCCTTTCTACGACTTCACAAACAACGAAAATGTCATCTTCCCGAAACAATAAACTTTTTTTTATAACAACTGAATTGTTTTTCTTCGATTTGTTTTACGTCCCCATTCCATTTTTTTTCTAAACGGGAGCGGTTGATTATGTTTCTTCTGTCTTTTCTTTTTTATTCCACTCCCCTAACTAAACACCACAGGCATATTATATCTTCCCCTCAAATATCTCATGACATTTTAGTAGCTAGAATGTTGACTGACCTTAGCCGTGGGTGAGAGCACTGAGGCGCTAGTCTCCAGACTTTGGCCGCACTGCTACTCTGAATATACTCCCGATTCGGATAAATGTTTGTCTTAAGGTGATTCAATTGCATTGGTACTTGATTCGGTAATAAAATGGTCTAAAAATGCGTCACTCCCTCAATAGACTTGACTGCCGACTATGGGGAGATCGGGGTTCGAATCCCGGTCGGGTATAATGGGTGGTGTATTTTACTAAATAGTTTCCCCCCACGAAAATGCGGGCATATTTTCTCCAAATTTAACCTTACTCGACTCTAAAATATCAGTGTAACTAGTACACTTGCGCAAAACACGAACTACTTTGTATAAAAAAATACATTGGAGAATTTAACATATATCTTACCTCCTAAGTACAAATATTGTAGCATAACATTATATATAAACTAATATTAAACATCAAAACTTGGCGTCTCTAAATATTTACTGATCAGATAACAGGACGAACCCGAATATAAATATTGAACATCTTGATAACCATAACCACCCAAATAGAAAAAAGGATATCTTGGATTTATACTAAACTTCCCTAACCACTAAGCCAAGGAAACCAGTTTCTCACGTGGTTTGGTTAAAAAAAAACGAGTAAGAGTAAATCACGCCTGTATCATTCGTTACATGGTCCAAAGACTTGCTCTCATGATTTCCAGTAATGGGGATATTGTAATTCGAATTCCGGCCAGGAATATTTAGGATGGTTTTATTCTAAATATTTCCCCAATATCCTTACACATAAATGTGGCTACATTCCTTCCACATTATACCTTCCTCATCCCTTACCACATTGGTGTGAATGAATGTGGAGGATCCGAAAAGCTAGTAAGACCTGGGGAACTTGGTAAATTTCAATCAGAAATGATAATAATAACGGTGTTAATGATTCAGCGTCCTTGTTAGCAATACACTTGTATTAAATAACAATATCTATCTTTCAAAATAAGCGTGTTATTTTTAAGTCTTAAGTCATTGACTAGAGATTAGTCGAATCCTAAATTTCTTATTCGAATCCTGAATCCTAGTCTTAAATTTTATTTAAGATCTCAAATACATAATCGAATTCTCGAATGTTTTACAAGTGTACCATTATTATTATTATTATTATTATTATTATTATTATTATTATTATTATTATTATTATTATTATTATTAGCACCACGTCTTACTACCCGTTCGGGTTGGACGCACTTATGCTAATGTGTAATGGTAGGGTGATTGTGAGATGAAATGGAGAAACTACAGTTTAACGTAGGATCCGAACCACGGTGGAGGCCTGGAATTCCACACATCCACACAGTTGTGATTAATACACGTCTTGTCAGAGGTGAAGGAAGGGTTTGACAATCAGATAGCTTTGTGCAGGAACCTAGGATTGAACCCCGGACCCCCAACACTGAAGTCTGACATCCTACCCCTAGACCATCAGGTCACCTAAGGGCCGATCTTATGACTACCTCATGAATATTACTATCGGTAGGTTAAAGTTAGCTACCAGATAAAGGTTATCAGACACTTTAATATTTTACGCGTATTATGAACTGAATTTATCTGCCGGATAGTTATCTGTAGGATAATTTTTTTTGCATAAAACGCCAAGTTGGTACTGTTTTTATTGGTGCGCGCATGCGTACAACCTGGCTATTAGATACAACGCTTTACACTTTGTTGTTAAATAATGGCGGCTGAACGAGTGCGAGTAACAGATGGTGTCACGTATGCGCAGGAGCTAAGTTGTCTTGCAAATACTAATTTCGGTGTCTGCCAAAATGTGGTCAATAGTTGGGTACAACGTTTACAAAATTGCATTTATTGTACTCACATTTTGATAATTTATTCTTATATAAATATCACTCTACAAATAGCTTGTCAGTTTATATAAAAGTTTGAATTAAATGTTCTAACTTTATATAGTTAGAGCCTGGGCCTGTGCTTACTAAACACGTGAACCAAGATTTTAACCTAAAAAGAGATTCTGCTAGGCAAAACCTCATTAAAAACAATGCGTCACTATGGCAATATCCATTTTAACTTTCAGATAAAAGTTATCATGTACTTAAACCTCCCGATAAAAATGTGATCGATAAATACATTTTATCTGATAAATAAATGCTATCTGGCAGTCATAAGACGCACTTTGAACTTATCCACCAGATAAAAATATTTATATGCCAGATTAATATTTATCCAGGAGTCAAGACCGGCCCTAAGAGTACAATTGAAATTAAGATGAAAATATTCAAAAATTAAACTTTTTAAAAATGAATGGTATGGAACCCCGTACAGACTTCCCTTTCTCGCCCTATTGTTTAAAAATGGAGAGATTTAATCAAAACTTTTAATATATGTGAAACAAAATAATATACACTAGCAAAAAAAATCATAAATTGCACTATATTTATGTAAAACATTTTTTGAGTCCCGGTTTTAAATCTTTTAGATTTATTTTTAAATAATTAATGTTCTCATTAGTATGTTTGCACCCATAAAAAAGACCAATATTGGATACACAAGGGTCAAAACTTCGTATTAAAATTTCGACTTCCGGTTAAAATTTTAACATTTTACTAGGTGATACACATCTTCATGTCATCGCATTGCTATTAAATTCCTCATGTATTAATTTTAACCAATAAAAAATGTAAATATTGACTATTGAGTTAAAATTGATATATATCATTGTTGTACAAACATATCTCCTAGGGGGTTTTAGTAAAAATAACATAAGCTTGTTGAAAGACTTACTTATAACTAATTACTCTATGGCATTGGAGAATTATTGCGTTAAAACTTGAATAGTATCTCTTTACAACTTCAGCTCACAAAATTTTATTAATATAGTTGACAATATCTCAGAAACTGTTGGTTTTATAAAAACATATTTCATATATTTTTATTTTTATTTTTATTTTTAATAGTACTACAATTTTGCAATGATAAGTTATTTAGTATCTCAAATAGTTGTGGAGATACGGAAATTTCCGCTTCTGTAAAGTACCCTATAAGTCAATTTCATGGGAAAATTAAAATAGCCACTTAATTAACGCCTAGATACGAATTTTAATCAAAATCGTTAAAGTCGATTTTGAGAAAATTGATTTGTTCTCTTTTCGTCCTTTATCAAACTAATCCTAATTTTAAGTTCAAATAGACACACAGACAGACGGCATTGCAAAGACGACCTTTTAGGGTTCGGGGTGTCATGAGACCTCGATATCCATCAACATTTCGGGTTAGATAACTTTTACGGTCACAATACTTGACCTTTTGTATTCGAAAAGTTAAAAAATATAAATATTTGCGTATAGCTTGAAAGTTATTGGTTTTATAAAAATATGATTCGTATATAATATTTGTATTATAAATAGATCTACATATTTGTCTTGATAATTAATTTCATATCTCAAATAGTTTCGGAGATATGAAGAAAAATGAGAATGTATGCATCATACCGGAGCCCTTAAAGTCATTTTGCCGAAATATTGAGAGTAGCCATTTTGTTTATAATATTTAGAAATGTTTAGAAATGAAATTTAATCAAAATCGTTAAGGCTGATTTTGAGAAAATTGACTTTCTCTTTTTGACCTTCAGTAAACTACCCCTAATTTTAGGTAATTCCAAAAATAACTCGGGGGAAAACCTATAAAAATCCTATATACCTAGTTTTAGCCCGATCGGTAAAATAGTTTAGGCTCTAGTTGGAGGTACAGACAGACAGACAGACAGACAGACATTCAAACAGACGGAAATTCAAAAACCACTTTTTCGGATTTGGGGGGTCATGAAACGTCGAAATTCATCAAAATCTTGAGTTCGATTTTTTTTGACGATCACCATACTTTCTCTACCTGTAAGATAGAGAGAAAGTAAAAAGTTGTTTAACATTTGTCAATGGCACCAATCCTTATTCTGTTTGTCATGTAGATTACATCATAAAGAGAAAGAAAACTTTTTTAATAATATTAATAATTTTTTCGTGATGTTGTTACTCTCCCAACTACACAATTCTATATAATTCTTTTTACAAATTACTTAAATTTGTTACATAAAGTCAAGATATTCATACTTGTATTTAAGATACTCTTGATATATCAACAAATCTCGAATCCCTTGAATACCTTAGGATTCGAGGGATTCAATTAATCAAGAATTCGAGCGTCCCCTATCTATATTTAACTGATAACAATAACAGCTTACAGTTGTTTACATTTCTACTATATTTGAGTTCAATTTAAAGTTTTCATACTCGAATTAATATTTTAATATTTTTGTTACTAAAGGTAGATCCTCATTTAAATCTAACTATTAAAAAAATCTTTGATTTTAGAATATATAAACATGTATCAAATTTAATTTACAAATGATTTAATAAAAAAAATAAAGGTCAGCTTTTCAAAAGCAGTTAAAGATTAAATCATTCTTTAAAAAACATTCATTTTTTGTGTTGAAGAATTATTGGTTTCCGAACTCTGCTTCACTCACAAGAGAAATATATTTCCTTTGAAAGTTCCGGCCGTCAAATCAATTTCCCCTCCATTTTTTTTTTCAAAAGTATTTCTTGGGCAACAATAAGTTAAGTGAATAGTCGTCACATTTTACGTCACAGACAGAAACCTTATTCAGACACACGATATTTTGTGTGGCGCAATCGTTACTAACTTCAGACACAGTATAAGTTTTTAAAAAACTCGTAAATAATATTTGTTTTTTCAACACCGCCTTCTATTATATCGTACGTATGTTTTAATTAAAACGTATTTTTTTAAACAAATCTCTTATAACTATAAACCGAGAGCCTACATTCTAAGAACCAAGCCCGGTTCTTAGTCTAAAAACTAGAAAAATCGGGTAATTGAAGAACCGAGCCCAAATATCAAAATCCCAATTTTTTTTTTCCTATACCCCTTTCTAGTGTTTTTTTTTAAACTTGTAACGCTATTAGTTCTAATATATACATTTTTCTCCCTCCCCCCCCCCCTTGAACAGAGCGAACAGAAGAGGTTCCTCCAACAACACAAGCAGCGCTCAGAGACTTACAGCAAGGCTGCCGCAACCATGAAGAAACAACGCAAGAAGAACAAAGGGACCACAAAGACGGGGCTAGCCATGGACAAAGAGCTCAAGGTCAGTGCACAACTCATCGAAAAATTAAATGTTCAGAATAGAAAAATAAAAACAAAAACAATGAGCCCCCACCTTATAAATATTTCAGAATATGATTTTACTCTTAGCCTATATTCTGTGTTCTAGTACAGAACCAGTGGCGTGTAGTGGAGTGGTTCCAGAGTATAAAACACAGCTTGTTCAAACTGTTTCTGTGATATGTTTGTCCTATCAACGCCCTCATTTTGCCATTCCCCTTCTTAAGATTCCCAATACATATCTCCCATATGAATGTATGTACTTTGATACCTGACCGATGATTGTTCTGCTGAGAGACTGAAACATTTCACAGAGACAGTTTGAACAAGCTCTACTTACACCGGCAAAATGAGACGTACACCAGTGCTTATTACTATTATAAATAGTCTTTAGAAAACTTTACTTTGCTCAGAAAGAGTGATGACAATATATTGGGAGAATTCTATCCTTAGAATTTCACAGTAGTGTCAAAAAAAAGAGTTTGACGTATAGGATCAATGTGGGAGTGTAGAGAACGAGAGTTAAGGGCATATTTTTTGCAGATTTTACAAAACAATTTTTTTTTGACAAATAAAATAAAATATTGCTCCATTAGAAACATAGAGTTTAATTTTCTTCATCTGGTAAGTGTTGTTGAATATCTGTCAAGTGGCATTAGATGAGAACCTTTTTAAACGAAGAGAAAATGTTGTCATTAAATTCCAGGACACGTTTGGCAGATATTCAACAACTGTTGATATCACCGTGTGAAGAAATTAAACCTCTATGTTTTTACTGGAGAATTATTTTATTTCTTTTGGCCAAAACGAGTTATGATATAAAAAACTGTGAAAATACTACCTTTAGCTCACTTTTCTACACTTCCACCTTAAAAAGGAATTGAACCCTAACATTTTCTCAACATCCCATTGGTCGAACCCTCCAACTACCAAGTTTCTGGTCGATTGCCAATCCTTGAAACTGATACTATTTTTGTTGGATGAATACATTGCAATAGAGAAAGATGGAAAAATGGACAATAACCTGGAAATCTTAATTGATAGAGCATTTGCGTATCGCCTAATTAATCAAATGGTCAGATCCCCTTTTGATTGATGTTTTTATAAACAGTAAATTACACTTACACAAAATGTGTGCATACATTGATGTTTTTAAATTTATATATTCATCAGGGGAGCTGTTAACGACTTAAATTAAGGCACAAGAAATTAAGAGGTTAGTTAAGATTAAATGTACATTCAATTTGAGGTGAAGCCTTACAGTTTTACCTTGATGGGCTTCACAATGGCCCTATCATTATAAGATGAAAGATTATGTAACCCAACTGGAAAGATTGAATTGCCATAAATATATATATAAATAAATAGTCTAATCACAACAAATACCACTTCGAAGGAGACAGTTTACCCAATATTGATGATATTTAACTTGACATTTCTTGTTTCAGAATATGCAAGTCTTGGAGGAGGAGAAATCAAAACTTGACGCCTTCTGCGAGCAGAGTCTGAAGACCGTAAGTCAATAGTAATGAAACGAAAAATCTTGTGTGTGGAGGGAGGTGTGGCAGGGAGGGGAAGGGGTGGGATCACACTCCAGAGTCTTACTGTTAAGTATTGTCGGGGTAAGCATAGTTGGTTAAAAACTGCGTCACGAATAATCTTCTCACCCATTCACTGTACATTTGACCAATATCTATAAGATATGCACAATATATCTCAAATGATTTATTATCGTTGATACCTAGCCAACGGATATTCTACTGACTGTTGGTGGCATATCACAGGTACAGTTTAAACCAGCTCTACCTTTCCTGTCAACATTAAATACACGCGACTGGTATCCTCCACCCTTTAAAAACAGTAAGCACACATTAAGATATCTTGTCGGTTGATAAAATACTATTTGAATAGTAACATTTCAGGGTATGTGGAGTGTTAAAGAATAATGCCCGGATTCATTTATATTAAATAGCTAAATTACTTTACAAAATATCCGCTCGGGTTGTACGCATATGTAATAATTACACTTAAGCGTTTGGGACGAGGAAGGCTAGAACTAAGAGGAAGTGCAGCCGCATTTTAAGGAGATAGAGTGGAGATTCATTTAGAAAAAAACTTCCCTCAGTACACACGATCGGTATTCAAACCCAGATATTCCCGCCATCTATAATAATAAAAGGAAGTGTTTGTGTGTTTGTTTTGTTCGTGTGCGATGCCCAGCCAAATCTACGGCACTCAGAGATCTGAAATTTTTAACATAGGTGGATGGAAGGGGGTCCGAATGCATCGCGAAGCCGCATTTTAAAATTTTTAACTAGCTTTTTAACTAGGATATTTTTAACAAATTTTTGAAGAAAATATTGTTAATCTGTTTTAGAATTACGTTTCCGAGATAATTGTAATAAAAATATATTGCATCCTCCTCGGGGGGAAGAAAATGTGTACGAAATCGACCGTAATTATAAAGCATTTGTGTGTGTGTGTGGNGCGGGATTGCTAGTCAGCAATAAATCAGTTAATTAGGTGGATAGTCAACATGTGCATCGAACTTCTATCCAGTGATCCAATTATTAGAGTTAAAAAAAACACACACACACTGCTTTAGAGCATTCGACCACCGAGGCGGGTTAAAGGGTCAGTCGATTGGTGACAGAGTTTGAACAGTGTCCTTGTTTTGTTGCAGGCGATGACGCAAGAGAGGAGGAGGTACGGATTTGTCCTGGAGCGCCAGTGTTCTCTGGCCAAACACTACATGGCGTACCACAGCCAAGGGAGCTTGCTGCTTCAGAGACACATGGAGGACTGGCAGGAAGTTGCCCAGACCAGGGAGTACCTTCCGGAGAACGTCGAGGCCATCTTCCACAACAGGCTCAGGGTAAACTTAACACGTATTAAAGCTAACTTTAATAATTATATATTTAATATTTATAAAAGTATTAGTATTTCCGGCTGAGTTGGCGGTCTAGGGGTAAGGAGTCAGACTTCTGTGTCCGGGGTTCAATCCTCGGTCACGGCACAGATTTATCTGATTGCCAAACCCTTCCTTCACCTCTGACAAGACGTGTATTAATCACGACTTGTGAATGTGTGGAATGCTAGGCCTCCACCGTGGTTAGGATCCACGTTAAACTGTAGGTCCTCCATTTCATCTAGCGATCACCCTACCATTACACATTAGCCTAAGTGCGTATAACCCGAATGGGTAGTAAGACGCGGTGCTAATAATAATAATATTAGTATTTAAAGATACATTGCTAATAATATGAAGTTATTTTGGTATTTATTTTCGTTTATAATCTTATGGATGTGAAGCGTGGGTTTGTCAGTAGAAATACAAGAACAAGATGAATGCGGTTGGAATGAGATATCTAAGAAATGTATGTGGAAAAACTCATATGTACAGAGTCAGTAATGAATGGGTGCTGAAGGAGTGTGGTTTGAAAGGGAATCATTTAGGTCAATGTTAAAGAAGCATCTTACGTTGGCTTAGACAAGTTGAGAGGATGAGTATGCATCAAGTGACAAAGCAAATGAAAAATAGTTAAAATCAAAGTTTCGATTTTAGTTACAACATACATTATCATGGGAAAGTGATGAAACTAATTGTGTGAACACGTGTTCGTGGTAAATTAATTATCATCATTCAGGTGTATAAATTTACCGCAAATTGTTCTCCACAACTTATTTCGTCACTCGTTCCAGATACAGTAAGCTCCCTATTATCCGGGTTAAGGGCGCGTACAGGAGAATTCACGGATGGTCGAAAAACAGAAAATTGAATACATAAAACTTTGTGTTTAGTGTTAACATATTAAATTTATATATATAACATGGATAATAGTTTATATAAAACAGTTGGTAAACATGCATTCTTAGGCATGCATGGTTTGGTATGATTTCCTCCTATATCTGTTTTGTGACAAAATGGTGTTTTAGCACCAAGTCTTGATTCTTGCTCGTACGCATATGTAATAATTACACTAACAAATCGGAGATAAGGAAGTTTGGATTTAGAGGAAGTGTACACGATTTGCTTGGATGGAGAGTGTAAAACTATTTAGGAAAATCACCCTCAGTAAACCCAAGCGGGACTAGAACCCCATATACCTACCATCGTAAGTCTAGTCTATTGCTAGAGTGACGCCTTATACTATGCGGGCACCGAAGCAGGTTAATAATCATATATTATTTTTATTTTTTATCATTTCTTAACGTTTTTACTTGAAAACTTGTACGGATAATCCGCAAGCTGGATAACCCAATTACGGATTATCGGAAGCTACTTTTTTTTACTACAATCGAAATGCAAAAAGTTACGATTTATTCAACGCACCTCAAGCACCAAAACATCAGACGGAACAGTTTTTCAAAAAACTCTAAGCACTATTGAGATTTGGATTATATGTCTTTGAACCAAGCCAACCGAAACACATAAGGACATCCACTCCCTTCTCTTTTATTCGAAGACATATCTCCACCCCTTCCCACTCATAGTCTGCCCCGACATGTTTTCAGCAACCCTCACTTCCTGATTTCAATTGCTCTCCTCTCCTTTTTATGATGAATGGACTAGGAGAAAGGCTGTATTTTTTTTTTTTTTTTTTACTATTTTGAATATTCTGTCGACATACGCCATCACCTCTCACGCATTACTTAGTATTGTTAAGAGTGACAGCTTAAAAACTGATAGTAGGGGACCTTCAAGAAAACAAAATACAAGACCAAATCTTTTTGTACAATCCCGACAGTCAACAGTAACACCTTTTACACTCAACTGATAACCTATCTAACCACAATCCAGGATCAAATTAATTTTTTCTAAACCTTTGGTAGATCTTCATTTGATAATAGATTTTTTTTTTACTCTCTTGTGGGTTCGCACCATGGAGAGAGAGAGATAACAAAGAAAATAAAGTGAGAATTAGTCCGTTGAGTAAACTGGCTACTTAACCTCAGGTCGTCAAATTTGACAAGTTTTTATAACGTGATGGATAGCATTACAACATTAAGAATCTTCTTAATGAATTCACCACGCTATCAAATCTGTATACCTGAAGTTAATTAGCCAGCTTACTCAACAGCATGTTAATTCTCCCTTAGTACTCTCTAGACATGAAAATAAAACGTTCAACTGTCCTAAAGACCATATCCTTGTGTCTTCTGTCCCCTTGCAGCAAGTGAGTTTCTGGCCAGAGGAGGACGTGTACTCGTCGCCGAGGTCACCCAACGTAGAGGACGACCGTCTGTCATTGGCGTCCCAGCTGAGGAAGACCAAGTCTATGGACGCTTCTTGTCTCGACATGCGCTCCATCAACGACGCCACAAGCCCCTTGAAACCTCTCTCCAGAGCCAAGTCCGAGTTCAACCTCAGCGCATCCACGCATTCCCTCGCACAGGGTTGGTCCGATTTTCAGAACTTGTTCCTCGTTTTATATATCACACGTTGTAAATTATAACATCTCTCTTGTTATAAGGAAATGCTCTTTTCACTTGCTAAGCACATATTATTTACCCTGAGAGGTGATAGGATTTTGGTAGGAAGAACAGTAGAAGTTAATTACTAAAGTCACAAACCATTTTAATATATTTATACGCTAATTCTTGTTGTCTGCAGCTGTCACGTTAGATAGATACTATCAATATTTATACAATAACACAAATAATATATTAAAATGTTATTTAGGTTGGCCGCAAATAAATATATTTGAATTTTCTCTAGTGTTCTTCCAAACAAAATCAAGGTATAGCAGTCTTACCTTACTAAGGCTCACCGGAGATAATTACAAACAATTTTTTATAGCACCACATCATAGTATTTGTTCAGGCCATAGGCCTATATACTAATTACGCTAGTAAGGTTGAATTTAGAGGAAGTGTACACCCATTTGCGTGGAGCGAAAGTGTGAAAACCATTTAGAAAAAATACCCTTAATGCACTTGACCGGTATTAAAACCTCGATCCCTCTGTCATCAGCAGTCTAGTCTAGTGCAAGAGTGACACCTTAAACCATGCGGCCACTGAAGCAGGTAGCAATCAGTTTAATATCTCAAAGATCTCAATAAAATATATATTTATGTGTTTGCTTATAGCTCAGAAAATTGGTTTTATAAAAATATATTCCAAATAAATGATTTTTATTTTTAATAGTCCTACAATTTTAAAATTATAAGCTAATTCGTATTTCAAATGGCTGTGAGGACTTGATCAAAATTGGAGATTTCCGATTATGTAAAGTACCCTCAAAGTCTAGGAAATTGATAATTTACACTTTGTTTTTAAAATTAATCAATGCAATCAAATATTTAGAGCGTATATAGAAAAAATCAACAATTTTCTCTTTTTGCCCTCCAGTAAACTACTCTTAATTTTAGGATTAGATAGCTAATTCTAAAAATTCCTTGGGGGTAACCCTATGAAACCCTAGATACCATGTTTTATCCCGATCGGTAAAATTGTTTTGGCTCTAAGCCGAGATACAGACACACAGACAGACGACAGATGGCATCATGGGATAATGAAACGTCGGAAATTTATCAAAATCTCAAGTTAAAATATATTTTTTAGGATCTTCTAGAGGTAGAGAGAAAGTAAAACTAGATTAAAAGCTAAATTTTTGTTTCCCGGACCTCTGCGGTAAAGTAAGGCTGCTACCTTTAAAGGTCATCTTAGTGTACGATTGCGTCGAACGATTTCTTTGGAACATTGTTTTCAAGAGTCTGTGCTCTCCTTCTTTCTCTCCCGTAGAGCCGGTGACTCCAACTCGTCCAAAGTCCATGGCGGTACCTGACCGGGGCGGATGGGACAGTCCTCTAGCCAGGGCGATGTACGCCTACCTGTCCAGCGGAGATAACCAACTCAGTTTCCTAGAGGGAGATATTATCTCTTTGATGGGTAAGTTACCCCAATTCTCATCGGCCTCAATTTCAGGGGAAGAGAATTCAATACAAAAAAGCCGCAGAGCTCTTCAACGAGACGGAAGCTTTGTGGGTTCTGTTGCCATACACGCGTTAAAGTTACCGATAAATTTTGTTCAGCATTTAATACTTCCATAGGATGTATCCTATCCGATAGCTATAAAAGCTACTAGATTTACTTTAAGGTATTCATAAGTCAAGTAATATGATCTACAGCTGTCATTTTTGATAGATTGAACCAATACCTATAAAATAACATTAATAGTATAGTAAAATGCTACAAGTGTTTAGTGCCAAAAAAATATTGTATTTTCTAAAAAAAATTCTTCCTAGCAAAATCCTACTGTAGATAAGAGAAGCTACTTCACCCCCACCCTCACTCCCAGGTGCGAAATAAAAGTAATACGAGTGTTTCATCCCCTACTCAAGTTAAAAAACAGTACTTTAAAAGGTTTTCTTTCCAAAAAAAAATGTTTATGATAGCAAGTGAATGGGAAAGGGTGGATAGTGTTTTATTTTAAACACTTCAAGAAAGTATACGAATGACAATTTTTTTATAGAAATGTTTTCTTTTCAGGGGAAAGGAATAAAGGTTGGCAGTTTGGAGAGAACCTGAGGACCCAATGCAGTGGGTGGTTCCCCCTGGCTTACACAGAGCTCATTGTGGACGATGGCATCAGGTAATGTTTCATATCAGACTACCCCAACCTCGGACATCCTCGACTTAACTTCACTAATCTAGACGTGGGCTAACAAAACGTTACCGAGCTGTGTATTGGAAATTCAATCTAGCACTCGCTCCGGTTTTTGAATGGTTTAAGGCGTAACTCTCACAATATACTTGACTGCAGATGACTGGGATATTGGGGTTTGAATTCTGGTCGATTGTATTTAATGGTTTATTTTTTAAATGGTTTCCACTAACCATATACAAAAATGCAGGTGTATTTACCTTAAATTCAACCTTCCTCATTCCTAGCCCACTGACGTTATTAGTGTATATATATATATATATATATATATATGTGTGTGTGTGTGTGTGTGTGTGTGTGTATAACCAGAACGAGTAATAAGATACGGTGTTAAATATAATCTAGGCAGTGTTTAAAGTTAAAATATATTTGAGGGAGGCTGGTTGTCAATCTAGGTATTGGATAGAATTGTCTTAGGACCCATTTATCAAAGCTCAGGTTTTAAACTTGCCATGTTCCTTCCCACAGTTCTCCGACTCACCAAAGGATTCAGTCCTTCGACTCGACGGGGACGAGCACCACAGCCACCACGCCGGCCACGCCAACCAACCACATGTCAAGCTCCTTCGGCGCGGTGACGTCACCGACAGGAGGAGCCGCCCTGGGTCACGCGGTGGGAACCAACCTCTCGGGTAAATCCGGTACCAATCCCGACACGTCCCGATCCGCCGCCGCGGCTGTAACCATGTTCGGTGATACCTTGGCCCACAGAAGCACCTTCTCCAAGCAGGTAGGAGCGCTAGTGTGCTGCTTGATCGCTTTTTTTATCTTGGCTTTTCCATCTATGGTAGACTGTGCATGCGCTCTGTGTGTGTATTTATTGTAAACATCTCAGAAGTATTTTCTGATGTCTTAACTCTCTTACTCGCTTAGTAATGTAAATAGTGCTGAAGTAGACCGTCACTTTTCAGCTGCAACAACATTTACTTCAAAACAATAACAGTATTTCTAAACATCATTTACAGTGTGCTTAACTAGTTCAGTGGCGAGTGAGATTGTTACGGCACTTAATGAAACAATAATGATAGAAACCCAAAAATACGCAATAGCTGTTGATTGGTAGGGGACTAGACCTCCTCCTGGTGATTAAATAAGTCAGGATTTTGTCTAGCTCGAGAGCATCACAAGTTCAGAAGATTGGGATCTTGAAAGCTCGATGTCGTTACGCTTTGGTACTTGATGGCGTGGGCCAAATTTCGTGTAATCGACTTAGAGAGTAACGGCTAGTAGTAGAGTTAACTGACACACATAGAAGTCGTGGACCAAAGCCACCATCCAATGGCGTGGGCGGATATCAGCGGAGACGAATTGACTTCCCAAGTATAGACCCCGGTCCTACTTACTCTAATACAAGTTTCTGGCACAATGGTACTATTTCTAACCTATCTCTTATTTTAGACATGACTATCATCACGTTACTTTATACTTTTGTTATATACTTGGTCCAGTATTTTTTTAAAAATAAAATCTCTAAAAACCAGTTTCGATTCACTTATCTGAATCGCTCCTTAACTTTCCCCCGCGACCATACCTGACAAGAAGCACCTAAAGGGAGTCAGACAGTGAAATCATGTATGTATGTATATTTAGCTTCAGGACAATATAAAGCAAATGTTACTATAGGATGCTTTTATACGAAAGGCAGTGGCGTTTAGTGAAATGCTGATAAGACGATTAGAGAATGTTGAAACTATACGTGTTAGACCTCAACCCACAGTAGAACACTCAGTGGCCAGACATGGACGGAAATACAATCCCTTGCGAGGTATGTAGAGACGATCGTATGTACGTTTGGTCAAATGAGGACAAAGTGATGGATAAAATTAGTCATTAACAGTTTAAATAATTTCTGGTTACCATGGCAACGAACCATGGAACTCCACCGATATAGTTATATTATTATTATTAGAACCACGTCTTACTACCCAATCGGGTTATACGCACTTACGCTAATGTGCAATGGTAGGGTGATTGTGAGATAAAATGGAGGACCTACAGTTAAACGTGAGATCCGAACCACGGTGGAGGCCTGGAATTCCTCACATTCACAAGTTGTGATTAATACACGTCTTGTAAGAGGTGAAGGAAGGGTTTGGCAATCAGATAAATCTTTGTCGGAACTTAGGATTGAACCCCGGACCCTCAGCACAGAAGTCTGACACCTTACCCGTAGACCACCAGGTCACCGATATAGTTATAAAATTGAGGCAAAAAATAGAGCTAACAAGTTTGTAAACTAGCATGATTGTAAAATAAGCATTCGTTTAAAAAAATTAAAATAATTTCACTCTATCATCAATTTATTTTAAAATTATTTTTATATTTTAGATGCAGACATATAATTTTAGAGTAGAGGGGCAGATAAATCTTAATGCTTCTACAAAATGTTTAGCTCTAACATTTATACAATTACTATAATTTATCTATGTGATAAAGTAGGTTCATATGCACCCTGCCAACAGTATAGTGTGTCGTAATCGGGGAAGAGGCTCTATATTTCCCTAATCTGGACACATACGGCCTCACAGGGATTCAGCACTACATTGGTCGGCAAGCCAGTTGTACATTGACAATGGTCCGCCAACTTGGAGATTTAGAAAACTATATTGGGAACTTAAACAATTCACTCATCATCCCAGGAAACAAGGCTAAATTGAAGGTGTTAATTTAACATATTTCTTAATGGCGCAGGCGAAGAAAGGTTTTATTAACAAGAAGACATCGCTAACCTAGACTAGCATAAATTCGGAAACCAGGAAAAGGTTACTAAAGGCTATTTTATGTATGGACTGTTGCGCTTTATAGATGTGAAGCATGGACCATTGGTGGCGCAACTGAAAGGAAACGTGATGCTACATAAGAATGTTCAAAATATCATAAATGCAGATTATATCAAATAAGAAGTGCTAAGAAAAACAAATGAAGAAAGGAATTATTTTAAAGTTGTACAGCAAAGAAGATCTGATCATAGTAGGCCATATATTTAGACACGATATTTTGATGAAAATAATTACAGACGAAGATTTGGAAGGTAGAACTAAGAGGGAGAGCAAGATTGGAGTACATTAATCAGACAGTGGACGATGATGGCCTAACAAGGTACAGAGATGTACATAATTTGGTCAAGGAGAGGCAAAGTGGAGAGCGACAAACCAATCCCAAGATGGATGACCAAACGATGACATAAATTGATTGCTAAATATGATGGCCCCCTTAAATTATCTCCTGCTTCAAACCTGCAGTGATCAAAACGATTAATCGGTTTCCCCCTAGATATAGTTTACCCTAATTTTGGTAGAAAGCCTGTTCTGGTAGTTCTTATTTCGTACCAGAACTCTATTGTGAAATAGTATTTTCATATGATAAAAGGCCTCAAGAACGGACTTCCTACTGCCTTAATTGAAGGCCTTATATCCTACCAAAATACTACCATACAATAGGATTTTGGGTATGAAATAAGGTCTTCTTAAACTGCTTACTATCCAAATAAAACCCAAATTAAATCTAGATTCTAGCCTGCTTTGACCTTTTAGGCTAGGTTGACTCCAGACTGAGTATATCGCTATTTTGTTGACCCTACAATTAACTTACAGGTACAAACATTCTCTTTCCTTTAACCACATTCTAGCACATTAAATAAATGTACTCATTTTCTCATTATATTAAAACTATGATCTGTATGTAGTTAGTAAAATGTATAATTACCGTCAATCCATACTAAGTATTAATGTTTCATCCAATTTTACTAACCACTATCGTTTATGTTTGTTTACTCTGAAAATAGGGTTCAGTTATATTTAGTTTGGATAAAATGATTTACTAATTTTTTTTCTTATTTTTTTTTAGAAAGTATAATAGGTAGGATTTAAAAAATTTAATTTATATTTAAGTTTCACGAGCTTATCTCTTTTAGATGGAGAAAAAAAACACTGATATAAAGATTTTCTCTTCCGATTTTAAATGAAAGCAGTTCATTTTTCAACACATATTTTACTCAAAATAGTAATATGAAACAATTATTATAGTTTTCGATTTGATATCAATTAAACATGGATTATCAATTAAAATGATGATCGTCTACAAGAATTCATGAGAAAATTAAGTCGCGTGACATTTAAAATTACCTCAAAATTTTTTCACCCATCCTTTAATTACTATTTATCCAAATATACTTTACTTGATACTTACAATAAACTATTATGTTGGGTTAAGTAATTATATTTTGACACTGTATCCAAGAGGACTGGGTTCAATCTAGACCAAGTGCACTTAGAATATTTTTTCCTTAACTCTTTCCGGGTAGACGCTGATCGTATCGTTAAAATTTCTTTTTTTCACCCTTTTTATTTAATTTAATTTTTTTTTTGCTATCTATATGAAGTCTTATGGCTATAATGTTGAGAGTGAAACTGAGAAATGCTATTTAACGGCATGTTTTACTATATAATTACTTATTTCTTGATTAATTATTTCTAATTTCAGATTCGTCGGGGGAATACAAAAATTTCTGCTAGTGTCGGCCCACCCCCGACGCTACCAGCACCCGTCCCAACCCCGAAGATCCCAGCCGTCCCATCCCACCCCCAGACTCTTCCCGTGACCAGAACCACGGCTGAGCGCCGCCTCATTCACCCGCCCCCGATGCCGCCCCTGCCGACGATGCTCGGGAACGCCAAGAGGGCGCCGGGTGTGATAGGGAGTGGCATCGGCAACGCGAGTTTGCACAGCAGTAACGACAGTGGATTCAGCAACGACCCGCCCCCAGCACCGGAAGTCGACTACTCCGATGACGACAGCAGCAGGTGAGGGTTGAAGGAATGCATCAACGATGGATTGATTTTTTTTTTTCCTTAGCTAGAATCAAATGTACCGCAGTTAAATATATTAATATTGATCTAAAAAATTTATTTCGACACACTTCGGTGGCCGCATCTCTTAAGGCGTCATTCTCGCAATATACTAGTATGCCAAATACTGAGAGATTAAGATTCTAAAACCGATTGGGTGTATTAAGGGTGATTTTTCCTATATGGATTTTCCACACTCTCTACGGAAGTGCGGGTACACTTACTCAGAAATTCAACCTTCCTCATCCTTAACCCATTAGCGTGATTAGTACATTTGCGTACATCCCGAATGGGTAGTAAGACGCAGTGATAAACAAAATTTGTTTTGCTTTCTTTAAAACTACATTAGATTAATTAATATGTTTTTCAAACAATTTATTTCATGTTTAAAATAATAAATTAATCTGATCAATTAAAATTAAAGCAAACAAATAAGAAATTATAAAAAAACTAGCACCATCACTATGTAATTTAATCTGTTAAGACATGTTAGTTAGATATCCTATTATCATATTTAAAAAAATATCCATTTAGTTAAACTATTTACTATAAGAATTATTCCAATATGTCATTTAAATATCTCAAATAAATAAGAGTTTTATAAAATCATGGATATTGCGTGGCATGTGCATGCCTTGCTTTTTGAAGCATTTCCGAAGGAGTATTATTATAAATTCGATTTTTATTTTATTTTGTTTCAAAAAGCGCCCCATATTTATAAAATTAGCAATTTTGTATTTTTGAGCTCATGAATAATTTTAAACATAATATAACTTAAACAAACATTTTTTTAATGTAGGTATCGTGTAGCATATATATATACATGCCTTGATATTAGATGCAATCCGTAAAGTGATTATTTTTTTATTTTCTGTTTTTTTTAAATAGAAAGCCATCACAAAACAATACGCGAAGCCCCATAGCTAATAACGAATCTCCAGTGGAGGACGTGAAAGATAAGCGTAAAAAACAGCTCATCTCCTCGGTCAGAGGATGGCTGCTCTACAAATCCGCCCTGGACCTGTGGGACGACGTGAATAACCAGTACTCTAACAAGACGACGAACAACAACAAACTCACAGAGGCCGATGACACGACAAGCAAAGCCACCTTGACGGCGTCCCAGGCCAAACATTCGAACGCCATGAGGCAAGCGTCGAGCCTCGGGCATTTGGCAACCTTGGGCAGAGCCGAGAACGAGGTAGAGTCCAACGGCTTGCACCCCAATAACCATACCGTCGTAAAGTCAACACGCGCCGACGACACAGAGAGCATCAAAGGCGCGCCGACGGTCAAGAGGAGCAAATCTTTGTGGAAGTTTAAAAGGTCTCACAAGGACAGCGTCATACTGGAAGGCATGTCGCTGTGGCGGCACCGCTCGCTGGTAGACGTGAACGACGCCGTCGAGAAAGAGGAAGAGCACAAGAAATTCAGATCGACCCCGGTCATGAAAACAAAACTCGTCGCGATGAGAACGGAGGAGAGCATAGAGACCAACGTGGACGACTCGGGCGAAGAGTCAGAGACCTCGCCGATAAACGAGAATAACAGATTCAGCAGGTCATCCGAGACCTTAGTCCCAAGCGTGTCTGACTACCATCAGAACGGGCATCACATCGTAAAAAGGCCGGCGATGATTACAGGCAACGTAAATGGTTCCGTCCGCACCATTGATATAAACGATGACGGACTCATGAACTCAAGACATTCTCATGATTTTGATACCTCAGATGAGGAGGACAATGACGAGAACAACAACGGAGAAGAGACGGAATCTTGCATCGTGGTCAACGATCACACAAGGGCTTCTAACCTGCGTAAACAGCAGATGAATGGCGGGAGCCTTTTGCCGAGGACCAAACTTCTGAGATCTTCGACCCTCGGTTCAAAGGAGAAGATCTTGGATAAGAAAGACGAGGCGAATGAGCAAGGTGATTTGCAGGAGTATGGCCGTTCGCTGAAGAATCGGATGAAGAAGCCGGATAGGGGCTCACGTTTTGATCACGTGTCGCAGACCACAGGAAACATGTATGGCCCTTGGTATGACTTGTGGGGCATGGACTCTTCAGTGAAAACTAATATTATGGCCAAGAAATGAAAACTTGACATATTAAACGAACTCTTCTAGAATGTGTGTATCATGATGTAAGATCACCAGCTTTGGCTATCCATCTTCCTAAAATCTTCTACCTCCTATGTTTTGGTGGTGGTAAATAACCTATGTGCAAAAAAGATGTGTTATTTACGTAATTATCTTACAGAGATATAAGTTGGTAGCTAAATTTCAATACATAAACCACTTCGTAGGCTACACCGAACCAAGCTATCATTTCTTTGTTTTATTTCATTTGAGTATAAAGTTGTATCAAGTACAGTGATGACTAAATGAAGTTTATTGTAAATACGAGTTTTTAATTTGATAGTAGTATTCTACGTTTATTAAAAAAAAATTAAAATGAATTTACAATACCACAACATTAGTGGTAACTATCTAAAATATTCTGAAATGGAAAACGTTCCAAATATTTGTAATATTTTTATAACATAAGGTGCATGCTTGTAGAGTAAGATAGTGCATGAAAAAATGTTGATGCTTTTAATCTTTTAAAAATAAGATAAGTCAAGTTATTAATAAATGCTTGTTTGAATAATTCTATAATTACTCATTCCTTAGTGCATGGTGTATAAATTTAATAATGTTAAGTGTTTTCAGAATGAAATTTCTATGACACAAATATATTTTTGGCCAGTTAGTTAATATCATTAAAAGTAAATTAATATGCATGCATGTATATATAATAAAATATATATAAATGAGTTCTACAAAATGCAAATTATATATTATAGCTTATTTTTACTAAATTTATTAACTTAAAATAAAACCTTTAGTATTACGTATTTATATAGAGAACTGTTATAAAAGAATAACAAGGAATTTCTTGCAGATAACTAGTCCCACACCATAATTTATATGACAGATCTAAAAGTATTTTAGAAAACTGTTAAAATAAAAGTGTGCACTTTGCTCATGAAGTGAATAGAAAATTCTTAAATATTGTCTTTGAATATTATCAGTTATTTTTAATCAAAAATAAAGTTGTTTTAAAAATAAAAATAAAACCGTCTTTTAAATTTAATGTAACTTTTGAAGTAATTTTTTAAGTTAAATTTTTTGTTTGTTTTTTCTAACACATAAATATAAATAGGATAATAGTTATTAAATATACCACAGTTCAATATTCATGGAAAGGGTCTTTGAGAAAATACAAACATCTATTTTGCAGCCAATACTGATAGCATTTTACCATTTTTAGGTAATGATATTTTCTATTAAAAGTGACAGATGCAGATCACATGACTTGACTTATGACTTATGACTACATGAAAGTAAATCTAACTTTTCTAACTGTCGGATAAGCTTCTTCCTATGAATAGTGAATTGTAGCTCATGATGAATTTGTGTAGTATTTTTAAAATAACTTTTACGCAGCAGTGAATGCCGATCCACACCAACCTGGAGTTAAAACCCCCTCATCCCCCCCATCATCACGAGACTATGCCGAGCTTCCCTGTCCAGTCCTGAATTGTAAATATCCTCTGGTTTTTTTTTAATTTCAGGGGGAACGCCTTCGCGACAGTCAAACTCCGAAAAACAAAGACCAACGATCGCTCCGCCCCTTTCATCTCTTATTGATGACAGGGGGTGTTTTTTGGAGATTTGATTGGTTCCTCTTTTTGGTGCTTGTGGTGGGCGGTTTTTTTCGCTGGGTTTACACTGCTTTGTGGTGACGGGCTGTGTGTGTTTGGTGGAGAAAACTTGGGACTGTTTCAACTAACATGTTTAACAAATTTGTAAGCTATACATGGTGTATAATATTAAGAACATGTACTCAATTTAGATCTTAATTTAATGTTTCATCTGTCTTTTTTCTTTGCGACTAAGTGTACAAATAATTTTGTTATCAACGTGTAATATAAGATAAGTATTGGATGTAGAATATACAGTTTTTCTCTTCTTGCTCTAAAAGATTTATGTGAAAGAGTTTTATTAGATAAACTAGACGAGTACAGGGGAAAAAGAATAGATTTACTGATAATAGTTTGTAGAGACTTATCAAGTTCAGCTATTTGATAATGTCCTTTCATAGAGAGGTAAAATAATTATTTGAATGAGAAATAATATTAGTAAGGGTAATCTTATGTAAAAAAAAAATCCTGAAATCTGTAAAAGAATTCGTCGCGAAAGGTACGTCCATATTATAATATACATTTAGTAGCCTTAGAAATTAAACAAGATAAGATCATATGAACATCAAAAATCATTTATTTTGATATTTTTTACCATATCACAATGTAAGGAATTTATTCTTTTTTATATATTTATCAAAACTTTATTGAATCCCTACATTATAAAATTATTCATATAATTTTTAATTCAAAATAAGTATCTAAGGATAAAGCCCACTTAACAATTACACTTAATTACACTTAACAGAGTAATTAAATAACAACTTTTGAACAATATCTGGGGGTAGGGGGGATGTTCGTCATACATATTAAATAAACAAAACAAATTGTTATTGACATTAAGGGCTAACAAAGATGATAGCACTAAGACAAATATTACTTGTTTAAAAAAAACATCAAATTAAGTAGAGTTGTCGATAATTATTTGTTTGACCACACTATTTGATACAAATTGTATAGTAATAGTATTTATTATATTTGCTTTATTACTATTTGTATGTGATTTTTTGTGGAAGATATAAATACATGTTAGTACTGGTTTTGTTCTGATAAAATACATATTTTATAATATCTTTTAAAGTTAAAACTTTTTTATATTGAACAACTTACCAACTTACCTCACTGTATTCCAAGATAAGATTTAAAAATTAGTATAGTGTTAAGTTTGAAATGATTATTGTTCGTTATGGTTTGTTTTTTTTAATCAAAATAAATAGTTTCGGCGATTACATTTCTTGGAAGTTTGCTTGGTTTAAAAAAAATACAAAAATTTTAAAATCTAGTTTGAACTACATATTTACAACTAAATATCCTTACATAAACACATATTATGACTGAATGTATGTTTCCAGAGAGAACGACAGAGAGGTCCTGAAAAGGATCTAATTTTTTTAACCATCTTATTTTTTAATAATGAAGAATAACTATATTTTAAACAATTTATGATAATGCAAATACATCATAAATGTTTTGTGAACCATTAAATATTTTGTAGATAGTAATAAAATATTATTTTGCAATAGTGTTGTACATAGTTAATTGTGTAACCTTTTAAAAAAAAAGAATATAACAATTGAAATATTTTTTGTGTTATGGGAAACATAATATATTGAGCGTACTTTCAGGAATATTTTGTTACTATTGATTTGTACTTGTTTGGAAAGCACATAGCTGTACCAAAGTGAATGTATACTAATAATAAAAATAAAAATAATTAAATTAATAACAATTGTTGGCAAAGTTTAAAAGTTTATAAAATAATTATATTGAGGCTCAGTATCAAATATGTAATATATATGTCGTGGTGAAATTGTGCTGCCATTTTCTTCTATTGTTGTTCACTGACAAACGGATTATACATTTTTTCTAGTAAAAATATTTCTTTTTCTAACACTATTGCTAGGATTACTGACATTCTAGTTTAGTAAAAGATATATATTAGTTGTATTTTATGACTAATCCAGTATTGAAAACCTTAAATTTTTCTGCGCTACACAAATTATATTAAAAACGATGAGTTTACATATTTGCATTAAATAGTTTATTTTAATAACAATGTTTAGTTTTTACCAATACATTTCTATTAAAAATAAATGAATTTTATGATTAATTTTAACTTATTTAAATAAATAAATCTTCAAAATTAGTAAAATATCGTGTATATTTAGTAATGGATAGATTATTGATCAATCATTTTGAAGATAGTTATATTTTTAGATTTATCTTTAATTTTTAAATAATTTATGAGTATCCAATAAGGAAAAAATTACAAAATAAGTAAAGATAAACATATGACTAATATGAATACTCCGATTAAGAAATGTACAACGTTGGTGTTTACTGTAATTTGTGATTCTTTTCTCATCTATCAAAGAAAGCTACTATGAATAATGTTGAGTGAAAAAAAATACATTTTATTATGAAGTATGCATTATTATAATGAAAATTTTTAGTAACAATGTTTTACAGGATTATATTCAAGCTAGATAATACTCTAAATTTTAAATTAAATAAAACACCAAGTGAATATTTTAAAGTTTTAAGATATAACATTAATAAAGCAAAGAATCCGCCATGGCAATAAATCATCTTTTAATAATAAAAATGTGTTAATAATGTGAACTTTAAGTCAAACCATGCTAAAAGAATAAAGATACGAGATATTATTTAAAGAAACTATGGACTATAAGTTTGATTATGGTTTTTTAAAACGTGAATAGTATTTTTTTACGTTAATCATAAAACGTTTTATATAATCGTTTGTGCTATAAATTTTTGAGATACATCTCAAAACAATTTGTAGTCAAATAACGGTTTTAACACAGAATTATCACTTGTTAAATCTTGATTTAAATTAAATTTGGAAGAACATATAGGGTCTACAATTTTAACTCTTCACACAATTATTATCAGTACCTGTTTTCAACGATTGTATAAACAAACTAGTTCTTTAAATTTAAACTTTATTTTTTTCCCCGTTATTTGTGCTTTCCAAAACAAGTATGAAATATTTAGTTTAAAAAATGTAATAATATATACTGCACATCTCGCAGTCATACATTTGTTTTTCGAATGTATGAATAATAAAAATAATATTGTTGAAAATGTATTATTTATTTATTTATTTATTTAGACACCCAACCATTTCCAAATAAACTTAACTAAGCTTCTACTTAAAAAGATTAGTGTAAAAAATAGCCTTATGTGTCATTTAAAAAAAACTATATATTTACTTGTCAGCTCACGTGATCTGCAGCTCTGATTTTTGACAGATAGTAATTAAGGTGGGTTAAAAAGGGACGCAAGTTACGCTTTTTCTTATTTATTTCTGCATTTTTTATAATAAAATAATTGGCGAAATTTACTCAAATCCTTCTTCAATTAATACGTTTAGTTCAATTTTCGACGCATATTAATCTAATAAATCTCGAATATTTGTGCTGTGCATTATATAATTGGAACATACCTTTTAAAGGAAGATAAAAAAAAAAGTATTGCTAAAAATCCGCGATGTTCATGAAAGATATTCAAAAATTGATGAGATTTTTCTGCGTATAAAACTAAACTTAACGTATCTACTGAAACAATATTTTATTCTTTTGAATAGAAATGTTATTTCTTTTTTTTTTAAAATGTAAATATACTGACCTAAGTTCGCGTTCTCTTGAAACCCACCTTAATATCAATAGAATAATATTAATAATCAAATAAAGGTTTTCAATGTTGACTGAAAGAAAACTTATTATTTAATTTATTCTTAATTCTAAAATATTACTGTGGATACTTGACGACGTTGCCTGGTTGAAGATTTCGAAACTATTTTTTTTTGAAGCGGTTTGAATCTTAACTTGACGCAACTAATCTCACTTAGATACCAATGGACGAAATAGAAAGAGAAGGGGAAAAAATAAGTAGTTCACCTCGAGAGGCCTCTTGTTTATCTACTGATAACACGTCCCCTCTTCCTCTGACGAATTAACACAGTCAAATATTATGTGAGCCTTTAAAACATTGATACTCTTTTTAAAATTACCTATTTCTTGTTTCCTATTCTAGATAGAATTTTTTTGCTACCACGGACTTTTTTTTAATCCTTAAAACTCACTGAATAAAACAAAACGTAAACACATTAACATGTGACATCATATTATCTTGACTTGCCATGACGTCACAGGTAGGCAACGTCCCTAAACCCCCAAATGTTGTATCTCTATATTATTTTAATTTAAAAAAAATTGAAATAAAGACGAGTGTATGAGATAAAACTTTTTAAAAAAATATATAAAGGGAGAGAAGCAAGAGATCTGGGACGAGCTATCGTGTTATAACAAACCCCCAACCCCCCTCTTCACCCCCTTTTTACCACCCCTCCAACCATCCCTCACCCCCTTCACTCGCGCAAGGACTGTATTAAACCCTCACAGTAAATTACAGCTGCATTGACTAGTTACACGCTCAACCCTTAATCAGGGGGACAAATAACAGCCCTTCCCCTCAGTGGAACAGCGCCATAACGCATCCTGAACTCTGTCTAGATTGGATGGCTTTGATTGAATCCTAATAAACTAACGTTCAGATTGACTATTGTTAAACGGTACCACCTAGCTCAAGGTCAATACCCTCACTTTCCTGTGTGTTTCATTAGAATAGCAAAACTTAATCTTAAAAACTACTAAAACCACCCTTATATATCCCAAAAATTATTCTGTTAGGGCCCTGATAAAGAAAAAAAAAATGTTCGAGGAAGGCTGGATCTATATCTGTCAGGGGTTTCCTGGAATTTAATGACAACTTCTTCTCTTCATTTAAAAAGTTTCTCATCTATTGCCTTTATGATGATGACAGATATTCAACAATTTTTGATATAATCACGTGAAGAAAATTAAATTCTATGTATCTACTGGAGCAATATTTAATTTAGTTTGGTATTAATTCCATTTTTATAAAAAAAAACCTGCAAAAACACTTTAACTCACGTTCCCTAGATCCTCAGTAGTATAGCTAGGTGTATGCTAATACAACTGATGATATAGAATTAAGGGGTTCAATACTTATGTAACCCCCATTTTAATAATTAGTTTCGGTATCCTCAGTGGAGTTGGGATAAATAACACGCCTCATGACCCGATGCTTGTGGATTCAAACTCAGCCGAGATTGACGGATTTATCTTAAGCGATAAAAATCCGTAGCACAACTACCTTTGGAGAGGAAGTAACGCTATTGGTCCCATGTCGATTGTGGTATTAAAAAGGATCCCTGGAAGGTATGTGAAAGTACTTTAAAAAAAATCGTAAAATCTTTCTCGCTCTCTCGTAAAATCCAATGTGGAAATAAACAGGAAAACCAACACTTTCCGAACTTCTCCAAGACATGTGCTTTCAACTAGATGGTTCAGGCAGCAGTAACCATCCGAAATGATAAGGGCAAGCCCAGTTCCTGACAGATGGGAAAAGTACCAAATCAACCAATCAACCAATCTATCAATAAAATAAAAAAATAATATAATTAAATGTCATATGTTGGCCACAAAAAATATGTTTTTTACTTCCTGCAAAAGCTAAAAAAAACTGTACTACACGGATACATATTAAAACATATAATTTTTTTAATCCATCTTTACAAATACGTGTTTTTTTATATTAGTACTTTTTCACTTTATCCTAATGCCTATCCCTCCCCCCTTTTTTTTCATCAACCAGACCCCTGCCCTCTTCACCATCACCCCAAACCCCAACCCCGTCTGCTATAATAAACTTTCCCACATAATCATGTATTTCCATCATCCTCTCTCTCTTTCTCTCCATATTCTAAGGGATATCTGTTTTTAAACCTTATCGTCCTTATCTTGCGCGTCCATATCGTTTCCCTTGCATACTTTCTTCCCTTCCCTCCTAAACCAGTCTAGAAATACGACGCCAGCGCTTCTCCGTCTCACGGAGGCGTCGTAAATATACGAGAATTGGTTTCGTGCCGTGTCGAAATACAACCCCTTGGTTCTATCCTTCTCCCCTCTCTTTCTCGCGTTTCACACCCCCTTTTCCGACTTAAGGCTGTACGTTTCACTCACTCAAGACCTTAGCCTAATAAAAGAGGGTGTTTTCTGTGTATGTAGGACCTTTGAAAAAAAATCAGGTAAAAAAATAAAAATTAGTAAAAATAGTCATACTTAAGATAAATATTGGTATTATTATAATAGGTCCAACACCTTAGCTCAGTAGAAAAGTATCTGTCTACTGATCTAAGTGTCCCAGGTTCGATTGTCGGGTTGACCGACATATTTTTAATTGGTAAAATATGCGGATCCCCTTTCAGAGCTATGAATTAACGGCCGGGGGCTGAATATATAGATTTTAGTTAGTTTATAAGTCTTGTTCTGATATAATCATTCGGTTTAAAAACTGCAAGTTAATTATATAACTCAAATAAATAATAAATAAATTCAGTCATGTATTCATATTACAGATCCTATTTTCCAAGACTATCACTTTAGACACCAATATGTGTCAATTTTGACAGCGTAAAAATAAATACTTTACTCTGTTGTCAATATTAAATGAACTTCGTTTATTCTATCAGCGAAAAGATGTTCCTTTCATAGAAATCTAAAAGGTAAATTTTTATGGATAGCCATTTTTTTTATGTGGAAATTCTTATGATATTTTGTATATACTTATGACGAAAGAACACTTCACATTACAGTATTTCAGAAAGCAATGCACGTAGAGAATATTTTTTTGTATATTTTAATATTAAAAACATTATAGTTGAGATAAATGTTAAAAAAATGTCTGTGTCAGTTTTTATTTATTATTTAGTAATTTCCTTTACATGATTCACATCACCTATCCAGCCGAGCCATCTTCGTATTCAACATATGGGACAAGAATTATATGAGTAGGATTAAGAGAAAAATGCACTCGCGTCTACCTGGAGGATGAATAGGAAACCAACTAAGAATAACCATTCAAGTACACCCGGCAATTCAAACACGGCCCTCCTTGCTACTGGAAAACCATTCTAGACGAAAATAGCGTTTTGTTGTGTCCACCGGTGTGATACCTTCATTCGACTTTTTTTTTTATCAACTCCTCTTACTACCCGTTCGGGTTATACGCTTGTGTACTAGTTACGCTAGTGGTTTTAGTGATTTTGAAAGCTGTATTTAGATGAAATGTACCTGAATTTGCGTGGAAGAAGGTGGGAAACAATTTTGGAAAAATAAGCCTCAGTGCACCCGACCGAGACTCAAACCTCGATATCCCCATCATTGCCAGTCTTATCTACTGCTATATTAGCGCCTTAGACCATGCGGCCACCGAAGCGGGTCCTTCATTCTTTGAGTGGCATAAATTTCACAAGTGTTTTAGGGAATAGCGTGAAATTTGCAAAAATATCGTCCAGTATTTTTTAGGAAGGGTCTAATCTGAAATCTATAAAACATACTAGAACTACTTTTATGTGTTCATACGTCAGTTCATGTGATCTTAAGCTGTCATTATTGATAGATTTTATCAATACCTATAAAATAACAGTAATAAAATGGTAATAAAATATATATTTGTATCTTTTACAATAGATAATGGTAACAGTATATTAATAACAGTATATTAATAACAGTAATAAAATATATATTTGTATCTTTTAAAAGGACCCTTTGATGAAAATTGTACTGTACATACCCATTTCAGTGGACACATTGTCTAAGATTCTAAGGCGTCACTCCAGCAATATACTGGCCTGCTAGTGACAGAGTTCAGGGTTAGAATACGAGTCGGGTGTACTAAATGTTTTTTGTCACACTACCTCCACACAAATGTGGGTACACTCTCTATAAATTAAACCTTCCTCATTCTTAACACATTAGCGTAATAAATATATATTATACGTATAACCCGAATAGGTAATAAGAAGTGGTGCTAAAATTAAAATGTAAATGGCTTGAATAAATGTTTCCTTATTCCATGGTTTAATATCACGAAATTAAAACAGTTCAAAACGTATGAAATATGTTACAGTTTTTGTCATTAAAAACATATGGAGAGGTTAAACATTAACCCTAAAGTTCTTATATTTAGAAAGTCCTTCCATGCAAACTAAAATCATAAGGCCTATAGAATCTATTTGAAACAAACCCTTTTTACCTAGTAGCATTCCGTTTGAAAATTGTATAATTTTTTTAATCCACAGCCCTTATTTTACATTAATTTATTGAATACGACTTTTCTCATAGGGGGTTGGAAAAAAGGGATGGTGGTATAATCTTGGATAGGGTTCGGATAGATATTCACATGAAGGTAATTTGACCCTATAGGGGTAGGACCGGATTAAATGCGTCCCTTATAATTCAATATCAATTTCAGAGAAACTTTTTATTTGTGGGGGGGGGATTAAGGGTTGAAACTTATTAGTTTATCATTTTATGTACAGTAGACTTATTTAAATTTCATTTTGAATACAAATGTAATTGTATTTGCAAGATACGACTCTTTATTTTTCTAACCAGGGTAGAGCAGTGATGCTCCAAGCCAAAGGCTTCGGGTTAGATTCTCTTGTAAATCTATTATTTTCCAACATAAATTTAGATGGATATTTGTGACCGGCAGTTATTAATACAGAATTTTAATTTAGATATTTTTAATTTGGGATATATTATTTCATCTTTAATTATGGAAATATTAACTAAACCTATTAAAATCAATTAATTATTTATTAATTATGTTTCATCATATCAAGAAGGATCTTAATTTCATTCATAATTATTTAATAAAAGAAAAGTAATTATGTTGTAATAAAATGTCAACTTTTTAAAATAATAATTAATCGGGCAGGATTGGCTGTTTTATGATTATTTAATCTTCTACTGCTGGACGATTGTACAAATATCACATAATTATGTATAATGTTGAGGGATCATATGACTATAGTGTCGTTATATTTTGAGATTGAAACTTCGAAAATTGAATGGCCTATTGTAAATAGGTTACAGTAACGAGGAAGGAAAGCGCTTGTTTTTTAATCCGTGTTTTTGATTGATTTATTACTTTTGAGAATTAATAGAAAAATAAAAATTTCCAATCTTTTTTATGGTTTGTTTTATAATGAAATTAGAATGATTTGTAAAATGTCTATCTATTTTTCGAAGATTAATGATTACTGTATTAACGATTTTTGTTTTCTTCTATACGTGATATAACAAACAAAAATAATAGATCTAATGATATTTTTCGCATGAGAATATTGACTTCGCTATAGTGTGGTCAATCACAATATTAAAACATTAAAGAGTGCTGCCATCTCTTGGCGCGTTCTCCAATCAGACCGTTTGAATTTCGGAATGTCGCCTAAAGAGTTTGTTGCACACCAGTTTCAAAATACCCGACATCTATTGGCTACAAATAAAACCATTTCCAATTAATTTCGATTTACACTTCTCACACTAGGGGTAGCCCATATTAAGTGATGTACAAATATTAATAATAAAATGCTATGATTGAAAACGTTTTATTATGTGAACAAATGATTTTCCCTAAAATGTTTAACTTTAGTGAAAGGTATTTTTTATACAAAATAAGACGGTTAATATATGTATGTTTAACATTATTGTCCGCCCCATTCATTATATACATGCATATTTATATACAAATATATACATTATTTATACGGTGGGCAGGAAATGCAGCACAAATGGGCAAATCCAGGAGCTTGTTCAGGGTATTTACTGGTAAACCCAATGGGAAGACCTAGAGACAGATGGGAAGATATAATTAGAATTGACTTGAAAGAGATATGATGTAATATAGGAATAGGGTGTAATGAGATGGCCTGAATAGAACTAGATCAAGATAGGGATGAGGTGTAATGAGGTGGACTGGATAGAACTATCTTAAGATAGGGATAGGGTGTAATGAGGTGGACTGGATAGAACTAGATCAAGATAGGGATGAGGTGTAATGAGGTGGACTGTATAGAACTATCTTAAGATAGGGATAGGGTGTAATGAGGTGGACTGGATACAACTAGCTCAAGATAGGGATAGGGTGTAATGAGGTGGACTGGATAAAACTAGCTCAAGATAGGGATAGAAAGCGTACTTTTGTAAATGCCATAGTGAACTTTCGAGTTCCCAATGCCATAGGGTTGTATATATATGTATGTGTGTAAAAAGACTACCAATTAACAGCATTTCAACAAATAATTACTTAATTTTATTAATTGATTCAAAATTCATCCAAAAATACTTAAGATTCAAGTGTTCAATAGACCAATCTTCACTTTTATGATTTCCCACTCTCCCACCCTGCAAATACTGGTGCATTTCCTCTAAAACTATACCATCTTCGTCCCATTTTACACTAGTGTTATTAATTTAGGCTATGCCTATCACTCGAGCGTGTTATTATGCATCTAAGCTCTGTTATCATTCGAATGAGCGTACTAAAACCCTAAGACAGAGTGGAATATTTTTTTAAACCTAAACCAAGTATTCAAAAGAGTTGTATTTTACTAATATGGGCCGATTCTTTTGTGAAATGAATTTAGCCACATATAAATATCCTCAGCCGAATTTTGAAACTCAGCATTTCAACTAAATGAATAGATTACACGTGGCAATACGACCGTCAATTAATAAAACAATTACATCTCGTTACCCGTTTAGTCTATGCACGTATGAAATAATTACCTAAATGTATTAGGGATCAGGAAGGTTGAGTCTAGAGTATTTGTACCTATATATTGATGGAGGGAGATGGAAAACCATTTAGAAAACCCACCCCTATTGGTGCACCCGATCTAGATTCAAACCCTGGTATTCCCATCAATGATAGTCTAGTCTATTGCAACCGCCTAAGTGGATAGCGTTAATCATCAAATTATATATTACATCCATTATTTAGATGACAAATATAACATCCATGATTTGTGAGCACCACTTTTTTTTTGTAGAAGAAATGTTTGATAAATTTACAAACAGACAACAATGAGCTACTGGTATAAATTTATGTATTATGTAGAACTAAATGTTTTACTATGGAAGAGTGGTAGTTTAAAGGAGTCTATTGTAGCTCTGATCCTAAGTTTGGCCTTTTTTGTTTATATTTTATTACTTCGTCAAATAATATACATACTTTTTGATATTATTTCAAAAATGTTAGGAATTTATCATTTTATAAAGAAAATGAATATTTTATTTTCCATCGAAATAATATGTATAGACAAATTGATCTGTAGTTCACACAAACAAATATTTATGACCGGAACTTATTATAATGGAGTGTCCAATAAAATGAAAATAGGTGTGATAAATTACATACTATCAATTTAGCCTGGCAAATATTGAAAAAAATTATTTATTGATTTTATTTTTCTTAGTGAAGTTAAGAAATAAACATTTTTTCAAAACCTGTAATCCCTTTGGTATATATAATTTGGATAATATTATTTGAGTTAAAGTGATGTATAAGCTTTTTTAAAATTGTTGTATTGCAACTTTTCATATAGTCCTTGTATTGGATGGAAGGTGTACGCTTTAATTCTAGTAATTTAACTATTTAATTATAGTATTTTATCCATCAAAAATGGAAAATTTAAAAACACGGAAACTGTGCACCAATTTTTTAATCGTCTTTAATTTATTTGCTATATTTTCAGAAGCAATTGCGAATAACGGTTTATTGTTACAAAAATTGTATCACGATGAAAATATTTCACACAACGCTTTTGACGTCACATTTTGGAATTCAATTGAATGGATATGTGGAGATGCTGAAACTATGTTAGTGATTTATTCCGATAAAAGAATTTATTGGCGTCACCTAGATTATATACTAAAGCGATTGAACAAGGAATCTAAGATACCAGTTTCACTCAAACATTGTACATCTCATATCGACGAATTGCAACGAAAATATACATTTCATAATGAATTTCACAAAGTCTATGAAACCAAGTGTTTTAAAATGTTTCTCATACTCATCAATAGCATAAAAGAACTAAATATTATTTTAAATAGAAATCTTAGTTGCATTTCAGACCATTCCGACACTAGATTAGCTATAGTACACATAAGAAAAGTAATACCAGATGCATGCGGATATTACAAATATTTAGTTGACAGGATATGGAAAGAAACGTCTACTTGGAAAGTCATTGTCATTGTCATTGGCAAGCATTTGACCAAAAGATTCGAATCGATAACATGTGTGTTCAACCCGTTTTACCAGACAGAAAAATCGTCTCTGGGGTCCATGCGTCATCTGAAAGACTTAAAACGCTTCACTTTCTCGGAATATATGCAGGCGATACTCGGCAATTTGCATGGTTATCCCATACGGGTATTCGGTTTCGAAGATAAGCCATGGCTCAAGACTACGAAGGGGTGTTACGAAGGAAGAGATTTTCAGGTCCTTACCACTCTGTTACAAAAAATGAACTTCACACCTCTCTTTCTGCCGACAATCAGGGAAATTGGTGAACCCAGTTGGAGGGAAGATGATCAAGTTTCAGCCTTTAGATACATAAACCAAAATTGGGCTGATATTTCTATCAACCCACATTTAGTGAAAGATTATGGCTCAACTCGTATCAAATATACTTCTGTTTTATCAGCAGTTCAGATATGTGTGATGGTAGGCAAGATCCCAGTACCTTCATTCATTATACCATTTCGATGCTTCAGTGGGGAAATTTGGTCACTCATTCTAATCACAAGCATCGTCTTCTTTGGTCTTGGGTACTTGTTGAGAAAAGTATCGAAGAAATTGGGTTACATAAATGAGGGGGGCTCATTTGGCATTTCCACAAGGTTGGAGGTGTTATTCTTTTACATCCCTTTCGTAAGAGAGGATCGTGTCAGGATATTGCCGGAGATTTGGTTATTCATAAGTCTAATGGTGTTTTGTAACGTTGTTTCATCCAATTTCGCGGGGAAAATCTTTCAGGCTTTTAATATCCACGAGTATTACAAAGACATCACGACCCTGAGGGAGTTATCTGAATCGGGTTTATCGATCGCAGTCTCACATCAAACACTTATCGATTCTTTTAGTGGCGTGAACGAGTCTGATCCGAGCATACTCGCGCTGTCAAGGAAGCTGTACCTCAGTGAGGACGAGTTTGAAGGGAATAACGTCGCCTACAACAGGGACCTGATTATTCTTGATGACAAGGCACGCCTAGAGCACTACAAGAGCTTTTGGGTAGACGGCAAGGAACGGTTACATATCGTCGAGGAGTGTCTGAGAACACATTTTATCTCATACATAGTGCCCAAGGCGTCTCCGTACATAGATAAATTCAATTCACTTTTAGGTAAACTGGTGGAGATGGGCCACATTGATAAATGGACGGAAGATTCATTGCGGAACATAAGTAGGATGGGGTTGGTCCGAAAAGTCAAAGAAAACGGACAATTAAAAGCTATTGACGTGGAATACCTTCTAGCTCCTCTTGTCTTACTCTGCTTAGGCTTTTTTATAAGCACTGTGTTTTTTATATTGGAGGTTTGCCTCAAGTTAAACTGAAGAGCTCATCAATGTTAAGGGGGCCACCTCATTAAGTGATCAATTGCTACGCAAACGTTCAATTATAAGCTATAACATAATATTTAATTATAAGTTGCGATATTTCAAAACATGGTCCACACTAAAATTAGGTCAAAAGATTCCAACACCGCTCTTTTTCCTCAACAACCCTATAATTAGAGTTTTCTTAGTAAAAAAAGTGTGAACATGTGACATTAGCTGATTTTCAACAATTTTTTAGGCATATTTATGAAGCTATGAGACTAAGCTTGATGGAAAAGGGCTTTATATCTAGCCTTCCTCTACCAAATACAGTAAGTTTTTGATAGCTTAACTTTTCTTTTGTGAGACTATCTGAGAACTAGCAACGATCTTTTTTTTTCCTCTTTACCTTGAGATAAGAAGTTTCGTAGTTTTCCTCCCCTCTCTTTCTTATCGTCATGACTAAGGGTGGTTCTAGGTGTTAAGTGCGGAAGGGACTATAAGCTTAAACAGAATAGAGAATAATATTTCCAGAAAACGACACAGACCATTATATTTCAATCCGTGTGGCCTGACGGCAATTGATATTCTCTCGCTGACCAAGGAGACTGCCAAAAGGTGCGTTGCCTAAATCGATGGACATCCCCCATGAACGATCGTGGTACAGATCTATTAATGCAATTACTTGTGCGTTCATTCACTCCATAACGAAATAAAAGCATAGCTAACAAGATAAATTCCTGCTTGTGGGAGGCTCGGCATATCCCCACTACATGCTTCCTTTGAAGAAGACCGCTACCGGCTACAAGTAGGTTTGGAAACGGCAAGCCACGCGGCCTGTTGGCAAAGGCCGAGGACACGTTCCTATTAGTTCGACTTTACCGAGTGGTCTTGTCAAACGGCATAGTTGGGATGCGTCTTTAAGGGGGAGGAAAGAAAACATGAATTAAGATCCGTGTTTTAGTTTTTAAAATAAACATATTGGTCAAAAAAAGTCTATAACGGTCTTACAATAATAAACATAAATACAAAAATAACATAGAATTCAGAAATGTTTATAATTTATCGAAAAATTCTAATACAATTATTTCAAAAATTAAAATTAATATTTTTCTGTGAAATGAAATAAAGTCAATTTTTGTGTATATGTTTCTCTTTTTAGTGGTGATAATTTTCAACAGTAGTGTAAACAAAATGCTTAATAAATGTGTTAGAATAGCACTCAAGTCACCTCGAGCATATTCATTTGAGCTATAGTATACAGCACATGTTTTTATCTAAACCATATAAAAAAGTTGTGCATGTTTTCACAAGTGTGTAGCGAAGTTTAATCAATATTGACCTAGGACATAAAGTTGTCTGCCATGTTTCAGAATAGAGTGTGCTCATAAAAAAACTAACTAGTTGTATGACAGAAACAAACATCACTACGGAGTGATGGACATATACGAGAAGAGGGTCCGCTAACAGTTTGTTTAATGGTCACGACAACTATTGATCTTCAACAGTGTGGCTGTAGTACTAGGCTTATCATCCGATCTCGAGGAACAGGGATGACCAAACCAAGAACCGTAAGATGTGTTCATGTTTTATGGCCCATTTAACAGTATCAGGTACCTTAATTATTCTAGAAGTCAAATTCAATAAATGTAAGATACCGGTCAAACAAGTGAAATCGATTTTATCTCTTTTTATCACCGCGTCTTGTCACCTGTTCAGGTTATACGCAGGTATGATAGTTACTATAATGGGATAGAGATGAGGACGGAAGCATTTTAAAGATAAACTACCCACTTTTGCTTAGTAGGAAAACCATTTAGGATCAAACATCCTTAGTTGACCCGACCGTGAATCGAACATAGATCTCCCCGTCATTAAAAGGATAGTCCAACACAAAAGTGACGCCTTATACCATTCAGCCACTGGGTTTAAGCTCTATTGTAAACTGAACAATTTTTGTATAGCAAAAACTGCATAAGTTTGTAAGGGTAATCACTCACCCCTTCATATAAATAGCTAAATTGTTTTGTAATAAGGTGGGGGGCGTAATATTAATTATTTTATGTGCTTGATTGAATTAGGAAGCTTTTTACTGATTTGAAATCGTGTTAAAAAAATTTACCAAGTGCCCAAATTCAACATAAATATTAGCTTGCTTTGTCTTTTTGATCTCTCTGTTTGAATAGGAAGCTTACAAGATGTATAACATTAATTATTATATTTAATTCAAAAACTTATTGATTTAATACTTTTGTTTCCGTCTTAGAACTCTTTCGGTCTATCCACGCTTAGTTGGGTGAGAATTAGGAAGTTATAATTAAGTGCAATAGTTCCTAAATTTACGTAAAATAGGCGTAGGGAGCCGGTAAGTAAAAACCACTATAAACACTATCCCATGGATCTAATTTCTGAACTTATCGTCACTAGCAAAACAAATTGGATGATAATGACGTTTAGTTACCTGTTTGTCGATGCTGGATTAAATTTGTATGCTTTTGTTTGAACAAAATTCTAATGTTTATTTACAAACTCACACGCCTTTTTATAAGACAAAATGATTTTATTTACATCCTTTGAACTTGTTTCTAAATTATTAATTCACTTAAATAACAATTTACCAAAATATGCGTTTTGAAACATGTCTCGTCCGCTTTAAAAAAAATGTTGCAACAAACCCTGTTTTGCGTAATTAATTTTTTCACGTCTGGAAGATAACAAGATAAATGACATTTTAAGTTGTCATTTTGAGGTTATTGATTAAGAAATTAAATTGTTGGCTAAGATAAAAGGAATCGATCAAATTGTATCATTGAATTACCACTAATACTAATTAATGTAATTATTAAAACTCACATATATATTAGGTAAGTAACTATAAGAAAGAAGAAAATTGTAAAAATTGAAACACCTTTAAAAAAATGTTAGTAATATGATAATTTATAATTATATCTATAACACCTGTATATAAATGTATAATATCATGGGAAAAATATAAATTACATTAAAATAATAGTAATATGTGTGTATTATGTATCTTACCTGACCAAGTTATAAATACTAAGCTAAGTTAAAAAGCAAACAAACTAAAAAAACATTTTATTTACATGAGTTATTTTAAAGATAATTTATATAGTTTTTTATAGTAAAAGCGGTTAGTAAATATATTTTATAATTACAATTTAAATTAATTAATCGACTGTGATGCTATTTATAAATAGAATTAAAATCTTAAATTATTTAGTTTTTGAATAATTAATATAAATATATGCACGAGATTATATATGCAAGGTATGATAAGTTATAACTGTTTTATTAGGTACTAATATTTTTCTAATAACTTTCTTGACCTGTTTAACGCATTTGAAGTAAGTGTCTATAGTGTATGAACACTTAAAATAGCTATTTTAATTTCATTTGAATTAATAGTAAACTGATTTAGATTCTTAGTTAAAATATAGCCCACCTGCAATGGATCTATGAAGTACTAATGACAAAGTTTCGTTTAAAGTAATTAAATAGGTCAAATGCTATTCATAATTAATTAAATTTAAACCAAAGATTATTATTATTATTTAGCACGGCGTCTTACTACCCGTTCGGGTTATACGCTTAAAACAAAGATGAATTTTAAAAAAGTATACCAATATATAAGTCCATGTTTTACCTTAAACCAAATTCACCTATTCCTAAAAAGTAATAATACCTGTTATAACTTTTTTAAATTTTATAGTTTCTGCAGGTGTAAATGTATTCGATAAATATCATTATTAATGGTGTTACTTAATGTGTTTACTGATCAGGCGAGGTGATAAACCAGTAATTTACAAAGAATACCTCGTTTATATTAATGATGATGTGTGTTATCACATGTAATTAGCTTATCTATTGGTCATACGCTGTAAAATAGAATGATATACATCTTTATTCCTTAAACTTAAAGTGGTTAACAGTTTGTAAGGAGAAGTTAGAGGCTACCAAACTGACAACTGAAAGTGAGTTCTAGCACACCTACGTGGAATGTCAGTGAAATACATTTTATATTAGCATCTCAGTAAAATAATTAGAAATATATGTTTTAGTGCTGGTAATATTTACTTGTGCTAAAAATATATCAGTGTTAGAAAATGTTTTACAGATTTAATGCTTTAATAGTTGTATTGGTAATCATGTCGTATATTTCTTCCACGCAGCAAGAAACAAACACGTTTCAGGATAGAAATATTTTGTTGAATAAATACGAAACAATTAAACGGGAGAGTGAAAAAGTTAATATAAACACATCTTCATGGAATAGGTATTCTAGGATCATGCAAGATTTCAAAACAATCGCCATAATTGACATAAGTAATAACCAACTTCTAGATTCTGTTAGTGGTGTACTCCATAAGTTAAATAAAGTCAATGGTGTGGGTATAGTAATATTTAGTAACTATTCAAAAATTGATAAAATTTTTCAGATAAGAGATACCCTATACTTTATTGCCACTCAAAGTATAGACAATGTTTGGGAGTTCTTCGAACTTTCTAAATATGGGCGTAACTTCAAACCTAGAGCTAGATATATTGTACTCCATTTTTGCGAGAAGAAGATGCTATGCGAGAATAATAGCCTCCTATACACAGACGTGTTGAATAGAATTTGGGACAAAACTGGCGCTTTGAAAGTTTTGGTGCACACTATTAACTCCAAGTCAATTTGTTTGAACAAGGCATTCACCTTTTCCCCGTTCCTATCATCGAATTCGACGACTTTTGGAAGAGGTTATAACGTCGACCTTGGTAACATTTCTCTGGACCGTATATTCTCCAATAAACTCACCAACCTCAACGGGCATCGCCTTCGCGTAACCTTGTTCCCACTAAACATAAGTCTCATCCCCGTCGTCATAAACGGGTCATCCGAACACTACCTAGGAAGAGACGGGAGAATGCTAGAGGCGTTGGCGAGTCATCTCAACTTCACCCCCGACGTCATATCACCCACCGACGGCGCCACGTACGGCTACCGTCTGATAAACGGGACTTATACGGGTACGCTAGGGCATCTCGTCTACGACAAGGCCGACCTCTCCATCAATGGCCGGTACATCCAAGACGACAGTTCAGAAGACGTAGAGTTCGTTTCTTCTGCCGTATCAAACGAGGAACTATGCGTGATGGTGCCAAGGGTAGGGAGGATGCCACATGTCTTGGGGATCATCTATTTATACTCTTGGGAATACTGGCTCGTTCTAACTTTCTCGAAAGCTGGGGTGTCCACAATATGGACCGTCATGAGAATGTTCCAATCAGATTACCCCCATCTGTCCCCATTAGAAGATGGTATTATTATTATGAACATCTTGATATCCAACCCCATAGAGAAGTTCCGGAAGTACTCTAAGACATCACAGAGGATGATACTTGCTACTTGCATGTTAAGTAGCATCGTTATATTCACTCTGATCACGGGGAGTATTTATAAAGTTTTAAACGACCCGAGTTTTTATGATGACTTGACAACGCTTGAAGATCTAGACAGGTCTGGCTTGCCCGTTGTTATTTATTACCGTTCGATGATGAACGTCTTCGAAGATTCCGACAGCGACACCATGAAAAGTCTCGGTTCTAAACTGTCTACTTCCAAAGACCCAAGAGTGCTGACCCACCTGGTGGACAAGAAAAACGTGTCTTGTATCGGCACCAAAACGTTACTTATCTACCTAATATTGTCGACGAGAAATGGGGCCTACAAGATGACTATTTTAAAGGAATGCCCGAGAACTTACGGTGTCTCGTACCTTGTGCCGAAGAAATCACCGTTTACAAATGAGTTCCACAAAATTATTACGCGGCTTACAGAAGGAGGGTTTGTCGTGTTTTGGAGGAACGAAGCGCTTCACTTCCTAAGACTCGCGGAAAAAATGGATCTGGAACCATACTCTGAGGAAAGTTCCGCAAGGATATTTTCTGTTGACGACTTGAAATCTGTTTTTATATTTCTTGCGATAGGGTTGGTGATCAGTGGTGCCACGTATTTAACTGAGATTTGGAGACATAGAGTTAATAAAAAGTCAACCAAACAGAATATTTTGCTAAAGAAATTGTACTGTGTATATTTAGGTGCTGGCTCATCAAAAGTGTAGTAATTTGATTGAATTCATTAAATTGATACATTTATATATTCATAAATAAATATGTTTATGTTTTTCTGTCAAAACTTAAGGAAAAAAAGTTTCACAGAAGTGAACCCAGAAGTGAAAAAATACATCCCAGAATTTTGTTTTATCCCGAATTAGGGCTTTACATTTAAGGAATACCTTTATGTAAAATTATTTATTATTTGTGTACATTCTCTTCATATTATAAATGTGGTCATACTGTAAAGATTTTCCAGCACTAGCTTTAGGCGTGTATCGCATTGTTCTTGCTCAACTAAGATTGCAAATCATTGCGCTGGATTAAGTTTAAAAGTGTATATTTTATGGTGACATGTCAATGTTGAAGCTAAGTTAAAGAGGGATGACACATGTAAGAAAATATATAGATTAGGTGTATTTTTGAAACTATAATCTTGTTGTTTTAGGGTTGAACTATATTCTTACATTTATTTGTGAACAACTATTAATTCACTTTGAAGTCAATGGCAACGCTCTCCATTTACTGGATCTGTAAACCCTTGGATTTGTTGGCGTGCCATTGATTAGTTAGATAAAAAAATAGTTTTTTTAATTCAATGTTTAGCTGATAATGAGCCATTAATTGAAAATAAAACATTCACAATGCACCATTTTAGGTTTAACCCTGAATGTATAGTTCATATAATTAGATCTAAAGTATTATAGGCCTACTCACATTTTCACGAGGACGTGTTTATCGGCAAGCTCACAGTTCGAGTTCAGGCTTTGGTGCACTAAGAGTGGTTTTATCTTTAAATTTTAACGCGTACTTGGGTGAAATTTCTATCAAATGATCCTTAAATTCTATTTTTCTTGGATTTGGCCATTAGTATCTCATGAACTTTTTTAATTAAAAATAAAAAGTGAAAAAATAATATGCACGCTACAGTATTTTTTTGTTTTGTTTATTTGAGGTATTTAACTTGCACTTTCTGAACAGACTGATCAGCACACGAGAATTTCTATGAGCAAGAGCAAAGAGGCTTACAAATTTGGTCAGTAAGGTATTTTCACATATCTTCCAGGGTTCTTTTACACGCCGCAATCATCATGGGACCGAAGACTTTACTTCTACTCCGAAGGAAGTTGTGCCACGAATGTTTATCGCTCAAGAAAAATCTGTCAACCCAGGCTGGGTTTGAGCCCATGAGCATAAAGTCCTGAGGCGAGAAATTTACCACAATACCACCGAGGTTGACAAAATCTACAGTCGAATTTTCATAGTAAGGCCATTTTTAAAAATATTTTTTTACCATTGTTGAAAACATTCGACTATATTATTAGAGTTATTTTGTAGGAATTGATATTATCTATCAAATGTGACAGATGAAGATCATATAAGTAGATGTATTAATACGTGAAGATAGGTCTAGTAAATATTTTAGCTCTCAGATCAAGGCTCTTCCTAAAAAAATGAACTGTACTAAACACCAACTCCGTCTTTTGGTAAATACTATTTCCTTCTGGGTTTGAAATAAAGGAAGATTGGTAGTAAGAATACATAATTATTGTTAATAAAGCTCTTTCTACAGAGTCCTGATCCCAAAGTGCTTATTTCATAGAAGATGAATCATCTTTAACCTTCCAAGAACTAGTTTGTACAGACTATCAATCACAGTTAAGTAAATTTGTGTGCTCTTATTGAAATGAAAGCGCCAATGACAGTAAAAGGATAAGTTGCAATTTCAGTCCACGTCAAACACTAATTATAAGTTTGATAGTTAAAACCACGTGATAGTTATATGTTTTGTGATTGCACTTAACATACATATCAAGTATATCCTGGAAGTATTCTCAAAAAAGTTGTTTTAAAGTTCTCTTATTGATCAGCTGACTGCTTTGAGCTTGCGCCTTGCGGTAGACGATTTTCTTTCGAAGAGTTTTACTGTACGAAGTCTTTGAGACTATCTCATCGGTTAGCACAATCACGTGATTAAGAATACGAAGTGTGTAGACTCTGATATACTTTCTAAGGATCATGGACCTACGGATACGGAGTCTATAGATGGGGAGTGAGCCAAAATTAAAACATTAAAAGAAAATAAGAGTAAATCAATCATTTCAGAATGTTAAAAAGCATCATCGTCAACATCATCATCATCATCATCATCATCATCATCATCATCATCATCATCATCATCATTATGCACAGTTTCGTGCTACTGGCAGGGTCTATCCTAAACATCAGCCTCTTCCTTTACTTCTATCCTCCCACCACCTTCCTTCCTCCATGCCGGCCCAATCCACTCCTCTCCACATTCCTACCCACTCCCTTTATCCGTCTATTTCTTGGTTTTACTTCTAGCCTCCTGTCCGCCTCCTCAATTTCGAGCATCCTCCTTTGAATCCTCCCCTTTTCCATCCTCTTCACATGTCAATACCACCTCAATCTCATCTTCTCTACACTTTCCTTCAGGGGTTTCTCCTTCACTCTCTCTCACTCACCCTGTTTATCCTTGTCACTCCTCGCCTGTATCCTGTTCTTATCCCTTTCCTTCATTACCCAGGCTTCTGATGCCTCCTCCTTTGCACTTCTGCGGCACATCAAGAGTAAATAATCCCCAGTTAAACTTTTATATATTTTGAACTGATACCTTTAATATGTTATGAATTATATTTATGTTTATAACTTACAACCAAAGATTTTACATTTTATGGCATATACATTTCAATCATATTATAAGGTATTCCTTACGACCTTAAGGCAGGATTTTCAAGGTTTTTATGTCTTAAAAAGATCCTCAAATAAACACAAATTACTTTTTATTATTTTGAATTCTGGTGGGTGTGAAATTACTTACGCTATTTGTGACTCGTAGATTCACATGTGTGAAATAGCAGTTGATAGTAACCTGTAGCTTGTGTTAAGCACTTGATATACACCTTGAATAAATATGTGTAATTTTTTTTATATTAATGTTTGCTTTAAATTAAACTTTAAATGATTTGTAAAAAAAAACTATCATTTTAGTAATATTGAAAAATAAATATTTTAGCGATTAAAATTCTTACAAGAAGATCTAATTTAGTAAGATTGAAAAAAAATAAAAATATTCGTTTGGTAAGCGGAAACGCATGCAAAAATGTTTCATGTATGAATAAAAAATAGAAAATTGTTGACCTTTTCCTGTACTTGATGCGAAGGCAAACAAAAAAAAATACCATTGTGATGTTACATTGTAGAAGATTATGCAATATGTGACATGCTCATATCATACAAGAATAGTGTGTCCTTTGAAAAGGGATATAAAATAGTGCCACACAAACAAAACATAAAATATCAGTTAGCCAACGTCATTACGAAAAATGTATTTCAGAGAAACTGTTGTTTTTGAATTTGAATTAAACACACCATAATAAATTTATTAATAATGTTTAATAAATTTTACTTTATATAAACTTGCTAGTTTTGTGAGGTAAGTGAATCACTAATTGCTAGTCAAAATCCAAACACAGCTAATAAATATATAGATTCAAAAATAGGGCTGATATTATATAGAAACATTTGATAAAATAGGTGCTATAGTTATAAAAAATAATTTGTGAATACAAGTGCTCATATTTTTTATTTTAGTAACAATATATCTTGGTTTAAGATTTCAATTTTAAATGTTGAAGTTATTTGGCAGTTTTAATCATGAATTATTTAACTTTTTTCAGGGTAAAACTTCTCGTTCGCAGTATGGCTACAAATTGTTTGTTACTTTATTCTACAATTTTACTAACTGCATTGCAGATATCAACAGAGACGTTAGAATCCAACAATATTTTCCATAAAATAAAGAACAGTGAATATAACACAAAATTTCAAATTCATTTTCAAAATGAATCACCTTTTTGGGACACACTCTCTTGGAGCATCAAGAAAGTGAAAACACTTTCTGTATTTATAATAGAATCACACGATGTTTTTGACGCGAGCACTTTTATATCCAATTATATAAACGCACAACAAGTAATTCCTATTAATATTATTAAAATTTCAGGTAATATGACGGAAGAAGAAATGATAAAGATAGACAGTTTCCTGAGTTCTCAAAATGAGGGCTCAAACTTATTTGTAACAACGGAAGTTGAATTAATTGTAAGTTGCTTTGAAATGTTTATGGCTTCGTATTTTTTTAAACCAAGAGCTAAATTCGTTCTGATTCATGTCTGCACCGATGACATATTGTGCGAAAAAAATAAACTTTCCTATACTGAGATATTTGCTAAACTATGGGACGTTTCAAAAGTATTGCAGATTGCACTATTCACGGTAAACTTACACGCCAAAGCTTCGGTTACAATATTCACCTACACACCTTTTATCAACTCCAATTCTTCATCTCGTGGGTTAGGGCATGAACTCGAGCTTAGTGGGGATACGGATTTGTCTTCACACATGGAAGTAAAGACGCGTAACCTCCATGGATACCCTTTACGTGTGACATTGTTCCCCTTGAAACTGATGATGGTTCCGAAGATAGTCCATGGTAAGGTGAAGGAATACATCGGGAGGGATGGTAGAATGCTGTCAACTCTTGTGAATAAGATGAACTTCACACCGATCATTATTTCACCCAACGACGGCGCGACTTATGGCTACCTCATAGAAGATGGTACATTCCGAGGGACTCTCGGTCACCTTGTTTATAATAAGGCAGATCTGTCCATCAACAGTAGATACATACGAGATTACGGCTCCAGAGATGTAGAGTATACAGCCCCGGCCATATCCCAGGAGCAGCTCTGCGTGCTGACGCCCAAAGCGACCAAGATACCTACCTGGGTGGCGATGATGCGGTGCTACTCACCTGAGATGTGGGGACTCATCGTCCTCAGCTACATCGCCTCGGCGTTCATCTGGGCGATCGTCAGGAAAATAGATAGGCTCCCGCCGGATATTCCCGTGTACGAACAGTTCATGGTGATGCTCAACATTTTCCTGTCAAACACCCTGATGAGCTTCACCAAATATTTCACGACCCCTCAAAGAATCTTCCTGACAGCGTGTATGTTGTTCAGCATCGTCATCATCAACATTTTCATAGGTAACATTTACAACGCACTCACTGTCCAGAGCTATTTTTCTGACATAAAGAATTTAGAGGATCTCGACAGATCCGGGTTTCGGATAGCTGTTTTTTACCGCTCCATGATCGACACGTTTGATGACCTTCACAACCCGGTAATGAGGAACCTAAAAAAAAAGTTTTTCTTCACCAAAAGTCCGAAGCTACTTGCTAACGTCGCGGAGGTAAGGAATTTGACGATGGTCAACACCAAGACGTATCTACGGTATGTTGTAAAAAATACCAAGGACGGTGAAGATAAGCTGAACATTGTGGAGGAATGTCCGAGAACATACGACGTCTCATACATTGTCCCTAAGAAATCCCCTTACAAGAACGAGTTTTATAAGATAATCAGCCGCCTGACGGAGACTGGTCACGTGATCAAGTGGACCGAGGATTACATACAAGAGTCAACGATCGCGAAGCGGTTCGCGGAGAAAAACGAGGGTGGTGAAGAGGAAGACACTAAAGTGTTCACCCTTTCGGATCTACAGGTCGCGTTTTACGTCCTGGTCCTTGGTCTACCGGTGAGCACAGCTCTTTTTATCGTCGAGATGGTGCAGCATAGAATTAAAAAACGAAGAAATATGCCTAACAAACGGATTGGACCTTTGTTTAGCAAGCCGATTACAAAATAACATTCAATATAAGTGTAAATGTTATTCAGTATATAATAAATATTAAACCTACAGAATATTTGTTCGTTTGGAATTTAAATTATCTTCCCAGTTATATTGAATTTATTTTTAAAGTTTTACTAAAATACAAGACAATATTTAAAAAAAACACTAAAAAACTTTTTTTTAGTTGCCTATAAACAAAACTTCATTAAATATTTTTTTTTAGCACCACGTCTTACTACCTGTTCTGGTCATATTCTTTATGTATTATTTACGATAGTGGTTCTAAGATTTAGGAAGGTTATATTTAGAGGAAGTGTACCCGTCATCAGAATTCTAGTCTACTGCGAGAGTAGCTCCTTAGACCATGTGGCCACCGAAGCTGGGAGATATATTTTTCCACGCACTCGTATGGGGCGTGGATACAAAAAATATTTAATATGTCGGGAAACATTTTAAGCAAAAGGACATTACGAGACCACCATAGGACCTTATACAGAACCAGAAAGCCAAAGAACTTAAGTAAACGAATAGTATGGTGGACCAGACCGGCAGTTCGAAACATCGGAATATCCCCATGCAGACTGGTATTATCTCTACTTTAAGCACCAAGATACGCGCTTTACCTATGCTAATGGGAGGCAGGGTGAAGATCGCCTTATTCTCACAGTACATGATGAAATCGGCATCGATATCAATATCGGTTCAATTATGGAGGATATCCATCACAGCCCCACCATATGAACCGTTCTTCACATCAGGTATTTATTTGTATCTCCCTCTGTCAGACGACGGGCGTCAAATTCGTGTTGCGTGTCAAGGTGTCCAACAAGGAGGCTTCGTGACCCGTGTACTTCACATTGATGCTTTGGACGCTCGTCAGTTTTACGGGGAACATGCACACTTGTATGAGGTACTATCTCAGATAGTCCATATTCCTTAGAAGTTTCTGTCGCCGGGGATGTGTGAAATCCAGGCATTATATAAAGTGCTTTGGTATTATATATAATACCAGAGTGGTTTTGGAAAAGTATGAAATAAACGAGTTTTGCTGTTGTATTTCATACTAATTTTAAAGTTCTTTGTCTTTTTCAAGTCCCGGAATATGTTATCAATTATTTTATACAGTTCTATGTAAGTTTTGCGCAGTTTCCTTGCAGGTTCACCTAATTCCTAGTATTTAAGTTGGTCAGGTTAAGTTATTTTAGAATAATATGGTAGTTAGGTTAGGTTAGGTAAGGTTAGGTAAGGTTAGGTTATGTTAGCTATTGTTCTCGGTAATATATAATGACTAGTTATTCTATAAATTTCCTACGAAAACTATGAAATACAACGTCAAAACTAATTTATTTCATACTTTGCCAAAACCACTCTGGTATTATATAGAATGCCTGGATTGCACACATTGCCACTAACATATCCACGTGGAATGTGTGGTTTTTATTGCTCCACCTCTCTGGTCACCATTATCAAAGAAAAGATCTTATAAATAAAGGAAGCTATTCTATTCTTGAATATTTGATATTAATTAAGGCCCACAATTTGTAGAAACTATGCTACAATCATGATATTTCGGATATATTCCTTAAAAGGTGCATACTCGCTCCGGCACTAAGTGAGGTTTTAGCGAATACAAGTAGAACTGCTTGCTACACTTGATTTCCAATTTCTCTCTTCCTTTTTGTTGAGAAAATTTTGAAACGTAACTTCTCTTTCAATGTGGATGAAGTATACCCGTTTCGGAACCAAAGATCTTCGTCTACCAATTTCCCTAAGATTTTTCTCCCTAACATGACGATATACGCCAAAATAGAGAGCTTTGGGGGAACTCAAGGATGTGTTATAAATAAAATGATCGAATTGGTCACTCTTATTTGGATTCCGTTTCAAGAGGACAACTGAAATTGTGCTGATATTTTCTAAATGCAACTCAGATAACTTGCATAGGGATTTTTTTGGATGATATTGGACCCATTTTATTGGTAGATATGAGACCATATGTGAGCGAGTAGCATTGTAATTTTATTACAGTTAAAATACTTACAAATGACATAACAGAGTTTAAAAAATTATCTTTATAATTCCAAACTAATTATTATTATTATTATCATCATCACTATACAAAATAAGTAATACATAAATTTATACATAAATATTTTTAAATATGTAGGACTTTAGTTTTATAATAATACATTACATTTTAATAGATGTATCAAATGTTTTTTAACAATAGGAAAAATTATATTTCAAAGTAAGTTTTCAATCCATATTATACGAAAGGACGAATTTCGATTAGCACCATTGGTTTTATTTTGAAAATCAATATTCGTTTTAGTTGTAAATTGAGATTGCTTGTATGGTGAAAAAGGTATTCCTTAAAGAGCTATATGATCATATATTCGCATCCAATGTTCCTTTTCTGTGTTTGTCCTCCAGGTTATTCCTTTTAAATGTTCTTATCTATGTGTACTATCATCCTTTACCAATTACCTTTTTCTCCCTAAAGTTATTTTGGTTTCCTCTTTTAAGAAGTTGCGTTGTGTGTTCCACACTTCCTCTTGATCAGTTCCGATAGAATGAAACCTAGGCCGGGGGATTAGTTCGTAACGCTCGATTTTCTTCAAGAGGCAGCCGATACCTCTTTGTCCAGTGGCAGCAATATCAAGTGTGAACTGTGTTCTTCTTTTCATTGTAAAAACCATTTTGTGTTTGTTCCCTTGTATATGTTTTCTATCCACCATTCTTGTACCTTCTTCCAAATAGATATTATTGTATATAACCGATAGAGGGGCACATAATAAATTAAAGTAAAATGTCAATTATTTAGATATATATAATGAAGTGACAACCAATAAATCATATTTTATTTTATAAGAGTTTAGTATTTATCTCAATACTTTTTTTTTCAAGTTTGCAATTTGTAGATCTATTAAGAGTGTTGGAGTATAAAACCATGAAAATTATTATAAAAATATAATGTAACTATACAAAATTTGTGAAACATTAACATTAAAGAAATGTTATAACTATTTGTGAAGTGAATTATTTATTTGATAATATTCTGAATTATGAATAACGTATTAATATGAATGTACAATTTGATATTTTGAAAACATATTTAAAAAATTTCTATATGTATTATCATCTTCAATAAATTCATGTAAAGTGTATTTGTAATTCAATGTAATGATTTAATCTTGGTTTTTAAAAACCTTTACGAAAAGCATAACTTTAATTAAAAACGATTTTTTAAATTTATTTACAAGGGTTGCCACCGCTATCTAAATTGTTAAATTAAGGATGGATTTATTTCTCTATTTAATAATATACGTTTCTTTGAAATATTTATTAAACGTTTGAGTGCTAATGTGCCTTCATTGTTTAATTTACCAACATCAGTCAACCATCCATGGAGAGACACAGTTTTATACATTAACCAGCAGTTTAGCATTTATTCGCACGGGTAGGTCGCATCAAATATATCAAATTAGGACGTTCGACAACCACCTGCCAACATTTTTATAGTTCCTTTGTGTACAACCCTGAACCTAAAATGGCAATACAAACCCACTATCGCAATAAATAAATTTACATAAATAAATAAAATCTTTGAAAAAATCTTACTTAGCGCACAAACTGATTGCATAAACGAATACAAAACCCACATTAAACCCAGCTAAGAATCGACCCCGACCTCCCCATCACTGATAAATGATGATGAGGATAGTCATAGTCTGCGTGCCCACCGATACGGATATATTTACCATGGTTTTATTTTCTACCACTGTGTAACAACTACTTGTTCAGGTTACACCCATAATGGTAACTACTCTAATGGGGTAGGGCTGAAGAAGGAAACATTTTAGAGGTTTTGTACCAGCATTAGCATGGAAAGAGAATTTAAGAAAAAACTCCATGGGTAGTATAAAATAACTATATCACGTTTACATCTCAATCGCAAATGGTTTTGAAAGACTAAATACGTTATATCCGTTCCATTTATCCAGTCCATTCCAATGCGAGCTTTAAATTTCCCCTTCCTTACAGTGAGTATAGAATAGCAGGTGATAAACATAAACAGGCTTGGTTTAATTCTTTATTATAGATTAAATATCTCATATTACTGCACATAAAAATTAATTTATGTATTTATTAGATAATGAAATTACAGTTATCAATAAATTATAATTATATCAAATCAATTACACAAGATATTACACACATATTATCCATAGCCCACCATCACAAAGTATACAAACAGATACTATTATATATTTATATATATATATATATATTATAGTAAGTCATAATCCATTTGAGCATATTTTCACCGTTTCCAGGAATTGATTCCAGAATATTCACATAAGTAAAGAGATGCTTTAAAGACTGTATTATGGTGTCCAACTACACAAAGTTTAAGTTAAAAATAAAATTAGGAAAATAAATTAGCATTAATTGAACAGATATTTTCCTCAGATATGGTATGAAAAGCACAATGTAAAAAATATATCTTTATAAAACGTCACATTCGACGAATGATTATTAAATCAAATTTATTTTTATTAAAAATCTTTTAAATTAATCAAAACGTATTAGGATTTCTAAAGAAACAAACTGTTAAATTTGATGGTATTCCTGATTATGCATAAGGTTAAACATTGTTTTTAAAGATCATGATTCATTTTGGCGTTGTATTGAGTTCCTTGATAGAAAAAACTACTTATGTAGACATCAAAATCTATTTTCAGACTAGATTAAACAGTTTTTGCCAAAAATATTATCAAAAATAAATTGTATTTAACGTGCACATATTAATATTTCCTTAATTTAGTTGAAGTAGCGCGTGTATTCCTAGAATAGACAAAATATTTATTGTAACAGGTTTAACAAATGTTTTACTGCATGCAAATTAGAACTTTATTTTATAATAATTTTTTTTTCTCAGCACCGCGTCTTACTACCTGTCTAGATTTTACACATATATGATAATTATTATGATGGGGTGTAGATGAGAAAGGAAGCAGTATAAAGGTAGTCTACCCACATTCGCGTGGAGGGAAATTGGAAAAGCATTTAATAAAACCCCACCCTCAGGGACCTGACTGAGATTCAAACACCAGGCCAGTCTAATACGAGAGTGACGCCTTGGGTAATTCGGCCACTGAAGCGGGTAAATATAAGATACAAGATTTTAAATGTTACATATATATGATACAACTTTGATTTCTTGCGACTTTCTTTGATTTTTTGACAAAGAAATAAATGAATTCTATTATTAAACCAAAAGAACTTATGGCTATACCAATAATAAGTATGTAAAATGGAACATTCAAGTCTGAAAGTGAAAATACTTTCAGGGTATCTCGCTGTATTGACTTAAACAAACTAGGCAAGGTTGTATTAAACTCTGAATCTTTATACCATTTAGGTAAGAAACCTCCTTCAAACAACATACTTAATATTACATCAAATTGTTCGCGATATGGGCATCGCTTATGTCTGATAAACGATTCAAAATATAGCATTGGGCACTCTGAATTCAAGTAGAAAAAATGGTTTCCGTTGGTCGTGTTTCTAATCACCAATTTGGCAATCTCCCTGTTTAGAAGAAGGCTCACGTTTCGGTTGTACTTTAGTTGCCGATAAAGTACATCTTGCTCTGGATTGGTGTGGAATCGCTTTTTTAGGTTTTCAGAAACTTGGTTTATCTCACCGTTAAAAGCATCGAGAAGAGTCGGATAGAAGGTGTAAACGTTGAGACCAGATTGGTCCAGTTGGGCCAACGTTTCTATATCAGGGTGGTAAATCGGGACGCTAAACGAATTCGTCAGCTTACCTTGAAATAGGTTCACCAAGACCATAGCCGTAAGCAGGCAAGAAGAGACAAAGATTCTCTTTGGGGATCTTTGGAACTTGTTCAACCAGGTCACTGGGTAAGACGTGAATATACCTAATATCTGGACGGAGCTACTCGACGATCGTGCAAAGTTCTCATCCAAATCCGTGAATGGCCAACCACTTCTTATAAGAGACCACAGAGGCACGGCCACGACATACGTGAGGATGAAACAGAGCCAGACTTCCCCTTTAAAACACCGGAACATACACATCCACGTCGGGATCACCGTCGCTTTCGGTACCAGAACACAAAGGGGTATCGTGTTGATGGCAGGGGTGGCGTATTCAAGATCGTTCGTTTGGTATTTCATCACGAAATGAGAGTTCATGACGAGATCCGTTCTCGTTGTACAACGCCGCGCCGATCGTGCCGATGTACTTTTCGTTCTTGATGAAACCGTAAGTCACCCCATCAGATGGTAAGCTAATGATGGGTGTAAAGTTCATCACGCGAGTCAGTTCATTCAACACCAAACCGTCTCGTCCGGAGTATCTGACCGCCGTTGAATTTACGTCCTCCTGAAGCAGCGGGGCTGTAAGCGGGGCAGGAAACATCGTGACGCGTACAGGGTAGCCGTGCATTTTCCAAAATCGTCTGGAAATAAGATCGATATGGGAAGGTATATGTGTTTCATTTAATCTCCTGACCTTCCCTCTTGATCCTTTGGTGTCGGTCACGAACGGGTCGTACACGAAAACGTTCCTATCTTTACACCCGGACATATTCACATACCTGATTGTGACGAAAGGTATATTCATCTCCAACCAAAACCTCTGGAACAATAGTTTGAGCTTCTCGGTGATTCCACAGTCGTCGACTTCTCTTGTTAGGATGATGGTAAGTTTTGCCTTAAAATTCGACAGTAGATTCTGTCCACTTCTGTTGTCCAGACCCTTGAATATTTCTTCTTCACTTTCTGCCATGAATAGATAGATTTGTGCTTGGTATTCCAGCACCTCCCAACTCCTGCTATTTTTATTTTGAAGTCTGGTCAGATTTGAAACCGTTAAAGGTTTATGATGGTGGCATTCCATTACTTTTAAAACATAAGTAAATAAATTTAATGTCAACTGGCTTCCAGGAAATAGTATTACTGATAATGTTTTATAATCCGAGTATATTGATTGGAAATAGTTGAGCAATGAAAACATAATGCTGTATGGCTTTTGGTCATCTTCCATGGTGTTGATAAAATTTGAAAATGAAATAAAACATTCTTTCTTCTTTATTTTATTATTAGTAGACCCGTCAACATACAGTTTCGTGATAACCAATAACCAAATTAGGATGAAACAATGTTTACACGCCATTTAACTCTATTTTGATTAATATTTTCCTAAACAGATATTAATGCTCTTAATATAAAATATTATTCTGTTGAATAATTTTCTGCCCACCTTACAAGTAACTTGTGTGAATCCCTTTTATTGTTCTGTTCGATTTAAAAAAAAACAGTAGCTCTGATGAGCACTTAAATCCCATGCCATTGTTTTTTCTGATACATCTCCATACTGATGGAAAAGTTGTCGTTAGTCCTGTCACTCGATTTATTGAAAGTGATTAAAAACTTAGTCCATTAAGAAGGGCATGCATGCATTAGTTTGATTTAGACTATACCAATGGCATTTATTTCTTAAGCTAATCTACAAAAATAAGTGGAAAACCTTTAATATTTTATATATTATCGACACTTTTAGTTTAGAAATTTCCCATTTAAATTATATATAATTTATTTTTACTCCAAAGATCTTTGTTTGTATAATTTTTTACTATAAACATTTAGATTGTATAGTACATGATTTCTAAATAGTTCTAAATATGTATTTATAAAGTCTGTTCAGCATATGAATTGTTTTCTGAAAGGTCTTTTTCCCTACCAGAAAGCTATTATATAGTAGGATATTGGTAGGAGAAAAGACCTTTCAGAGAGTAATTCCCACCGTGAATGGAGTTTAGAGTATATAATAAGTATCATAAGGTTTCTATTATTATTATAAATCTGCTAGTTTATTATTATTCCTATAAATAAATGTCTGAGGCTCAGATTTGAAATAAAAAACTGTACAATATTTTTACTTTCATTTCACCCCTCGGAGATAGAAATATTGTGATCGTCAAAAAAAAAAAATCTTATTCGAGATTTTGATAAATATCGACGATTCATATCGACTTTAAATAGATAAAGTTGTTCTTGCGATGCTGTCTCTCTGTGTTTTTGTATCTCAGACTAGAGCCTAGACTGTTTTAATGATTAAAATATAGCTTAGGCTGGGTTTGAACCCACAAATATCGGGACCGGAAGTGAACACTTTACCCCAAGACCACAGAGGTCATTAAATTGACTTCGTTATTATATTTTTTATCAGTTATTTAAGAGTAATTTAAAATTTAAAGCAGTTTTGTATATTGAGAAAAAAATGTTTGGGAGTAGATTCAAATAATATATAAAGTTTAAAGAAAAGATTTAAATGATGAACAACAACTAAAAATATACAACCAAATGAAGTTTATTGTTCACTCATTTAGTTATATTGGAACATATGTAATAAAATTAACAAATATTAAACAACGTAATGTACTTGGTTATTCAATGTGACTGTACGAGTAGGAAACAATTATTTCACCCAATGTGACTGTACGAGTAGAAAACAATTATTTCACCCAATGTGACTGTACGAGTAGAAAATAATTATTTCACTCAATGTGTCAGTAATAATAATAATAATAATAATAATAATAATAATAATAATAATATTTATCACCGCGTCTTACTATCCGTTCGGGTTATACGCTAATGTGTCAGTAAGCCTCTTATATAGGAAATATATATCAGTAAAGATTCTTATCAAGCTAAGTGATCAATCTTGTATCATTTATTGTTTGACTTTATCCATTGATTTAAGATTTATACGATATATGTGCCAATCTATTAGCGGTTAGTGAACATATGTAAAGGTCTCTCTTAATACATATTATTTAACAGAATTGTGGTTTGGTAATTCAAAATAAATATTAAAGGATCTAATAGCCAAAGCTATTTTATTTGTTTTATTGAGGATTTACTCGCATCTAGATATCATATTCTGAAAATTAAAAACATGACACCTGGCTACGGGAATCGAAGCCGTGACCTTTGACTTAGTACACCAATGCTCTAATGACTGAGCTATCCTGGAATCGTACCGTTACTGGATTCATTCTTCATTCATATTTTAAGGCAAAGTCTATGACTTTTTGGAGAGACGAGATGTGTCGCTATCAGTCCAGAAATTCCGAGTTATTTAAATAGCGGCTTGTTTATTTTAAATCCAGACTTCTGTGCTGAGGTCCGGGGTTCAATCCTGGGTCCCAGCACAGATTTATCTGGTTTCCGAACCCTTCCTCCATCTCTGACAAGACGTGTATTAATCACAACTTGGGAATGTGAGGAATGCCAGGCCTCCACAGTGGTTCGGATCCCACGTTAAACTGTAGGTCCTCCATTTTCATCTCACAATCACCCTACCATTACACATTAGCGTAAGTGCGTATATAAGTGCGTATAACCCGAACGGGTAGTAAGACGCGGTGCTAATAATAATAATAATAATAATAATAATAATAATAATAATAATATTTTAAATCGTTTAGTTCAAGCCAAAAAGACAGTGAATTTTATCAACTTGTCTTTAACGAATTAGAATACTTGTATTTTAGTGGATTAAAAATAGCCAAGCTATTATAAATTTCGAGTACGGCTTTAGCTGCACCTAAATAACATATGCTTTAAATTTTAAACCACCCACTTCGGTGGCCGCATTGTCTAAGGCACCACTCTCGCAGTAGACTTGACAACCGATGATGGGGGAGATCCACGTTCGAATCTCAGTCGGGAGCACTGAGGGTGGTTTTTCCTAAATGATTTTCCCCTATACCTCCACGCGAATGCTGGTACACTTCCTTTAAATATAAACTTCCTTATCCCTAAAGCCACTAGCGTGATTAGTATATGAGAGTTTAGCGCGAGCGGGTAGTAAGACACAGTGCTAAAAATAGTGATGCTGTAGTGATGCCTTAGATCAACCGGCCAATGAAGCGTGTTTTAAAAACTAATTGATCCGAAATGGAGCGATAAGTAGGTTAATTTATGGCAAATGCACCAAAATTAGCGTTGAGAATGTATGGTAAAGTTACAGTGATAAATCGTTAGGTGGGAAAAAACCTCCAATGAACCAGGTCAAGTTTTGAAGCCAGACCCGGTTAACGTCGAGCTTATGCATTGCGAGTACAGTGCCTCAGGCATTTCGGCCATTGGTGTGGGCTTTAAAAGTTCTTAATTACTTAATCAATGTATTGATTGAGGGAATCCACTTTAATTTACTAATGTAACAGAACTCGTATGAGACCATTCTCAGTAACGGTGAAAATATTAATAAAACACGTCTCGTGCTAATTTTATTGCCACAAAAACACAATTTTGATCATATTATTATTATTAGAACCGCGTCTTACTACCCGTTCGGGTTATACGCACTTACGCTAATGTGCAATGGTAGGGTGATTGTGAGATGAAATGGAGGACCTACAGTTTAACGTGGGATCCGAACCACGGTGGAGGCTTGGCATTCCACACATTCACAAGTTGTGATTAATACAAGTCTTGTCAGAGGTGAAGGAAGGGTTTGGTAATCAGATAAATCTGTGCCGGGACCGAGGTTTGAACCCTTTGGGTCATATTAAAAGCGTAGTTGGAAATATTTTGCGAAAAAACACACACACACACATATATATATATATATATACGTAGTTTGTTATACGTATATGTATTAATTACGCTAATGTGTTAGGGAGGAGGAAGGCTGAATTTAAACTAAGTGTGGCCGCATTTGCGTTTAGGAAGAGTGGATAATCATATAGGAAAAAACCACCTGGCGGTGATTCAAGCTTCAATCTCCCCGTCATGGCAGTCAATTGCGAGCGTGACGCTTTAGATCATGTGGCCACCAAAGCGGGTGAAATAGTAGTAATAGTAAAATTAGACCCACATCGGTTATCGCATCTTCTAACGAATCACACTCGTGCTAGATTGGATCCAGTGACGTGTAGATTGTGGTTCGACTCCCTACCGGGTTGTACTGTAGGTATTTATTCCTAAAAGATTTCCGCATTCTTTCATCTATGCGAATGCGGGTTCATCTACTCTATAATTCTACCTTATTTATTTCTATTTACATTAAAGTTATAAACCCGTCTCGATGGCGTAATTAGCTAAAGCGCTAGTTTCGTGTTGAGCTAGACTTCCAAGAACGGGTAGATTGAGGTTCGAATCTCGGTCGGGTGAAATGGGGAGGGTTCCCTAAATGACTTTCCACTATCCCTCCACGCAAATGCGGGTTTATTTCCTCTAAATTCAACCTTCCCAATTCCTAATACATTAGCGCAATTTATAAGTGTATAGCCCGAGCGGGTAGTAAGACGCGGTACTAAATAAAAAAAATTAACGTTATCAATGTATGCTTAAATCTTGATTGTTTATTAAGACGCGTTCAAAAATCAAGAAAGTAAACTTACCAATGCGATATTGAAAAATATTCGATTATTTACGTAACCTTGGGTTTTCCACTCTCTCTCTCTCTCTCTCTCTCTTTCTCTCTCTTTCCAAGCACGGGTACATTATTTCCTTTAAAAATTTTAACTCAGCCATCCCCTCTTCCATAATCAAAATTCGTGTATTAATATACCCCGGATGGGTAGTAACCCGAAGTGAGCTAAAGAAAAATATTCTCTCTACATTTGGTAAAACACATCCATTAAAAATTGTGTAGTGATCTTTTTAAGGGGGCCGACTCAGTAAACGAGAAATTGCCGTGAAGACGTTCAGCTCTAACGTAATATTTAATTATACGATGCGTTATTTCGAAGTAAGGCTCACACACTAAAATAAGGTCGAAAAATTCTACCAGGAATCGTTTCGCCTTAACGACCCTATGTTTTGAGATTAAAGTGTGAAAATGTGATCTCTGATTTTCAACAAATTTTTAATCATATTTGCAGAGCTGTGAGACCATGCCTGTTAAAAAACGGCTCTAGATTTAGTTTTCCTCCAATAAATACAGTAATTTTAAATAGGGTCACAACAGAACGTTTTAAGATATTTGTGAACCAGTAGCGAGCTTTCCTTTTTCAATTTGAGATAAAAAGTTTCGTAGTTTTGTTTCCCTACTTTCTTATGGGTATGGAAAAAAAAATTGTTTTTAAGTGAAGGGTGAAAGGGAATGTAAGCTTAAACATAAAATAGAAGTAGTTCCATAAAACGGCACAGACAGTAACATTATTTTAAGCAGTGTGGCCAGACAACGATTGATAATCTCTCGCTCAACGAGGTGGCAGTCTTACTGGGGTTTTTTATCACCACGTCTTACTACCTGTTCAGGTTATACGCATATATGATAATTACTCTAGTGGGTTAAGGATGAAGAGGGAAGTATTTTAGAGGTAACCTACCCATATATGCATGGAAGGAGAGTGGTAAAACATTTAGGAAAAACCACACTCAGTATAACCGACCGGGACTCAAACCCCCTAACAGGCCAGTCCAAAGCGAGAGTGATGCCTTAGACCATTCAACCACCGAAGTGGGTCTCACCATTATTGATTTGTTAACAGTAAGTGGAAACTCTACCTTCCCTGACGAATATGTAAGACTTACGGTTGGCCGGACCTGGATTTAATCGATGTTGTTCCCGTTCCTTAGACGCTGCTGCTCTGTGGTACTAACCGGAACTAGATCTACTACTGCAGATCAATAGCTCAGATGATAATAGTTAATTTTCTATCACACCGCGTCTTACTACCCGTCCGGGCTATACGCCTATATACTAATTACACCAATGTGTTAGTGGTGAGGAAACATGAATTCAGAGAAAGTTTACCCGCATTTGCGTGGAGGAAGAGTGTAAAATCAATAAGTAAAAGGGTGACCTGGTGGTCTAGGGGTAAGGTGTCAGACTTCTGTGCTGGGGGTCCGGGGTTCAATCCTCGGTCCCGGCACAGATTTATCTGATTACCAAACCCTCCCTTCACCTCTGACAAGACGTGTATTAATCACAACTTGTGAATTTGAGGAATGCCAGGCCTCCACCGTGGTTCGGATTCCACGTTAAACTGTAGGTCCTCCATTTCATCCCATAATCACCCTACCATTACACATTAGCGTAAGTGCGTATAACCCGAACGGGTAGTAAGACGTGGTGCTAATAATAATAATAAGTAAAAACTACCCTTGGTGCATCCGACAAGGATTCTAACACCGAACTCCCTATCATCGATAGTACAGTCTATGGTGAAAGTGATGTCTTAGACCATTTGGCCTAGCCACCATTGGAAAGCTTTAAGTCATAGCATTATATATATATTAAAATGGTATATTAGAATCGATTAATTTTGTAATTTAAAAAAAAATGGTGTTTATCAGAACATGAATGACCAACTAAATTGATAGTATAACCTTTAGTACTAAAATGTACGTATCCCGCTTTAATATCAGCACTGATAATCCGCAAGTAAAATCAATTCCTTGAAGTAGTCGATTTGATCCACATGAGGATGCGGTTGCGGCAATAAGAACAAACAAAAGACCGCCGTTGTATTACCAAGGGAGCAAAGGACGAAACATAAAGAAATACTTTGGTGTTCCAAAAGCTTCCCTCAGCTGTTGATTTTGTGGTCACCTTATGACTGCTTAGTGAATATAAATATGAAATTCTGTTTTGTATGGTTTCTGGGTATGGATAATAGAATGGTATGGCCACAGGCAGCCATCAATGTTCGCAAGAAACAGAAAATAGGAAAGCTTTATTATTATTATTATTTATTATTTAGCACCGCGTCTTACTACCCGTTCGGGTTATACGCTTAAGTACTAATTACGCTAATGGGTTAGGAATTGGGAAGGTTGCATATAGAGGAAGTGAATCCGCATTTGCGTGGAGGGAGAGTGGAAAACCATTTAGGAAAAACCATCCCCAGTTCACCCGACCGAGATTAGAACCTCAATCTCCCCGTCCTCGGCAGTTGAGCTCAACACGACTAGCGCGTTAGCTAACTACGCCACCTAGGCGGGTGAAAGCTTAATGTAAATAATTGCGCGGTTTTAAAGAATATTTTATTATAATGATCAAACCTCCAGCCGATCCAAGAGTCGAGAATGAAGTGGTTTTTTTTGTAACCACCACGTCTTAATACCTGTTCAGGCTATACGCTGAAAGCACAGTTTAACAGATCTATTAAACATTATTTACAATTTATACTTATGTTTAAGATGACAAGAAATATTAAGTTACAGCACAAACACAATATATTATGAACGCGTTCACGAAACATTGGTTATATCTACATAAAAAACGGAGGGTGATATCCATCTATCCCGCTTCGGTGGCCACGTGGCCTAACGCGCTACACTCGCAGCAGACTAGACTACCTACGACGGGGAGTTCGAAGTTCAAATCTCAGTTGGGTGTACTGAGGGTGGTTTTTCCAAAATGGTTTTCCACTCACCATCCAAACAAATTTGGACACACTTTAAGCATACCCTTCGTGATCCCTAAAACCACTAGCGTAGTATTATTAAATAATTAAGTGTAAATAGCTCGAAGCTATATTAATGGTAGTTGGTTCAGTTAGATATCATTCTGAAAATTGAAAAATGACACCTGGACACGGGAATCGAACCCAAACTACTAACTAAGCCAAAGGTCCCGGGTTCGATTCCCGTGTCCAGGTGTCATTTTTCAATTTTCAGAATTATTATTAAATAAGTTTATAATCCAAACGGGTAGTAGAACGGGTAGTAAAATCAATTCCTTGAAGTAGCCGATTTGATCCACATGAGGATGCGGTTGAGATATTCTACGTGCAATTTCTGAACCGACTAATTATATCAGACACACGATCATTTCTATGAGCGATAGCGAAAGGGCCTACCAATTTTGCCGGGAAAGATATTTTCACAAAACTTTCAGGGTTATTTTACATGCCACAATCGACATGGGACCGACGAATTTAATTCCCCTCTGAATAAAGTAGCGCTACGAATTTTTAAAGATCAAGCAAATGCCATTGACCCCGGCTGGGTTCGAACCCACGAACTTCGGGTTTTGAGGCGAGCACTTTACCCCAAGACCACCGAGGACGATCTCAGTCTGAAATAATGAAACCCCAGACACGATTCTATGCCAAATGACCCCTCCACATGAGCGGCTGAATGGACAATACAACAAGATAAAGATGGGGTGGAGTCAAGATACACTCGTTTCAACAACAATCATTCCTCAGTGACATCGGCCAGTCAAATAAAATGATTACAACGGCTAATATTATGTAATTCATAGTTTATTACACCATGATGGATCAGACTTAGGTAATCTAAATATAGTATTTCTTGCCAGATTGTTGATATGTGTGGGCTCGATCCACTGTTGTCGTTTTATATCTTGAGAGGCGTGTGTGTGTGTGTGTGTGTGTGTGTGTGTGTGAGTGTGTGTGTGTGTGTACGTATGAAGTCATGCCACCCCCCTCCCCCCTTAGAGAATCAACAGACCATATTTGTATTTAATGTAAGTATTTCTAAATTTATTTGAACCTCTTATACGTGTGGACAGTTAAATAAAGCCCATTTATTATTTGAACATTATAAAATTAATAATATGCTACATGTATGTATGTGTGTATGAATTTATGTGTGTATGAATGTATGTATGTATGTATATATATGTATGTATATGACACCTGGACACGGTAATCAAACCCGGGACCTTTGGCTTAATTACGCCAATTCTCTAATCACTGAGCTATCTAGGAATCGTCCCGTGCCCAGGGTCATTCGTCACTCATATTTTAAGGCAATCCCTTACAATTATAATAATTGTACAAGTGGCAGCATTAAGCCAACTATTTGAGACGAAGGTGGCTGCGTTATCTGATAGCTCGTGATCTTAAAAAAATCACATATTTGTATCCGACTATTTCCGCACGTCCATCATAGGCTCTGACTTATAATATGAGTGGAGAATGACCCTGGGTACGGGACGATTCCTGGATAGCTCAGTGGTAAAAGCATTGGCGTACTAAGCCAAAAGTCCCGGGTTCGATTCCCATGTCCAGGTGTCATTTTTCAATTTTCAAAATATGATAGCTAGATGGAGTAAATCCTCACTAAAGCATAAATAATAGCTTTGTTTATTTTATTCTTACAATACATTTATTGTAAGAGTTATTAAACCACTTATTTCTATAATATAATGTATATAAATATGACATTATGGGCCTATATATACGTTATTAAAATTGAAATACTATTATTTACACTTAAATAATATCTTAGATTTATAATTAGATACATATAAAAGTATATAATTATAAATAATAGTAATCTAATATTATTAATTTAAATATACTTTTATTAAATATATATATATATATATTATACACACAAAAATAATATATGTTCCTTATATCAAATTAACTTTGAGTACCTACATTACAATACCAACAAGTCTTACTGAAATACATATATGTGCCATATTTACTCAAAAATGTAATATATTCAGATCTCTTTATTTATTTCAATGATAACCGCCAGAAAATCGTAGATTAGAGAGACAATGCCAGTACATTATCTACACACAAAGGTTTAAAAATAATAGTAAACTCACTTAGGAGCAAAACTAATTAAATCTGTATAGATATTATAGTTAACTCGTATTTATAGCAGTCAATCCAATTTATTTTTTTCGCAATTTCATCAAACCAATGCCACAAACTATCTTTCATTAAATGAAGAAACCCAAACAATAGCGAAGCAAAAATGAATTACTGCGTATGCAATGTTCCAGCCACAGTTTTATTTTTCAATCAAAAATATAATAATTTAAAACTGCACTCTATTGAGTATATCGATTGTGGTGGCTTACCAAAGAACTTCAATAGGTAATCCAATAATTCCAGTTAATTAAAACAAGTGGAATTTCTTTTTTTTTTTTTTATAAGTCGTGCGGTGAGTTTTTTTCCCAAATTATTGGCATGTACCATTTAAATCTGTTTAAATCATCAGTTCCAAAATTCATAGTTTTGATTTAATTACAACGCAAAATCGGTTAAAACAATGTTTCAAGCTTTCATTTACAAACAAAATACGTTAAAATTGAATTATATTAAGTTAAAATTGTTTTACTAAAGTCAATTTGTTTTATAATTTCACTTTTTTTAAAATTAAATATTCCTTTTAAAAATACATAAACTAAATTTATTTATTTTTAATTAGTACAGAATATATACAAAAATATTTGAAATTGGTTCAAAAGGTATAGTGTTCAAATATAATCCACAAAATAATTTAATACAAAATTGTCCGCATAGCAATCCTAAATATGCTACCATTTTTTATTCAAATATGTTTCTGGATATATCTGTTTTCTTGGTTATACATACTTTTCTTTGGCATAAGGAGTGTTTTCGTGGTTGACCTGGTATCGATGTTTATGACCACAGCGTTTTCACGGTTGACCTGTTATCAATGATGACGAAATACTTATTACCGAGACGATACCATAGCTAAACATGGTAACGCCTTCCTTGACCAGACTAAACTGTAGGTTTACGACTAATGAGCTGAGAATTTGTGCGCCAATATTTCAAACATCACCTCTTATGTTAGATCTAAATCCTATATCCATCGACGTAATTAGTACCTAAGCATATAATCCAAACGATAGTAAGACACGGTAATTNGTGAACTACTAAGTTCTTCCTACCTTTATCTTCCGCCGCGAGCTATTTCCAAAGAACAAGAGCGAGAGAGACGATAGTTCTAAGTTAGTAGGAACATAATTAATGTCACCCCCCGGCCCCACACCTTTATGTCTCTATCTTTGCTCTTTCTTTGACAGCGACAGTTGAGTTGAGTCGGGCCGGAGGTGTGGGCCAAGGGAGTAGTTACCGGTATATTGACCATCTCGACGAAATACGCTCCGTTGTAAAGCTACTACGCCTGCTTTGTTAACCAAGCTGGCTGGCCTCGTAGCTCCCTATAGCTTGGTTTGATTTCACAGACGCTCAATATGTCAGCACTACTACAGGCAGATATAATCGAATGCTGGTAGGAAGTTAATTCATAAAAAAAAGTCAACATTTAAAACACCCACTTTGGTGGTCACACGGTCTAAGGAACTACTCTCGCAGTAGACTAGACTGCTATTGACGGGAAGATCGAGGTTATAATCTTTACCGAGGGCGATTTTCCTATATGTTTTTTCCACCCTCCCTCCACTCAAATGCTGGTACTTACTATAAATATAACCTTTTCATCCCTAAAAATCATTAATTAGTATACAAGTGTTCAACCCGGAAGGGTAGTAAGACGTGGTGCTAAAACAAAAATTGAAAATATTTCAACATAGGCCTATTATTAACATAATTTTATAGGTATTGATAACAACTATCAAAAGTGACAGCAGAAGATTACACGGCTTTACCACTGTTACCAACCACTGTTATGGTAATAGAAAATTCCCCGTGTTTTCCAAGACTTCCCAAATGCCCAGACACTTTATAGAGTAGTATCGAGGACTTTGACTAAATGTTTACTCACTTATGTAGTCGCATGATCTGAGGTATCACTCTATATATAGGTTAGAGTGCCAATTACTTTAATATTGTGGTTCGAATCCCGGTCGGGTGTGCAGAGGGTGGGTTTTTCCTAAATTATTTTTCCACTCTCCCTCCAAGCAAAATAAAGTACACTCCCTTCCTCCTCCTTAGAACATTAGCGTGATTAGTACGCAGGCGTATAAACCTGACGGGTAGTAAGAAGCGGTGTTTAGTTGTTTTTTCACCCATCCAGAATATTCAAATTTGACTAAAGTATGGGGGTAGGTTTGAAGACGGTAACTCTTAAATTAAATGTACAGAGTTCTCGTTTAAGGGTGTGTGGAACTTATTTAAGAAGAATAAAATAGCTCACTATACCCAGTCGTGATTAAAACCGTGATATACCCGTCAAGTGTAAAACAGACTAGACGAGTTTGATGTTAAGTCTGAGTGCCTACAATTTCAACTCTTCCTTCCTTCTCTAGTCGCCCCCCCCCTCCTTCTCACCCCCGCTCCAACCCGCCATACCGAGGAAAACTTTGGAGATTATCTCTCTCTCTTTTTAGCGATTGAGTAGCTCTTCACATGCATCATATAAGTGCACGGTGAACATAACTCTTCCATAACACTTGTCTCTTCAATTAGTTTACGGACCATTTACCTCAAAATGTGTTGTGAATATTTACACTAACGCCCTTTAATCTGACATGTTCCTTCTTTTTTTTTTCACACATGAATGCCTCAAAACATTCATCCTATCCCTCTTTTCACCCCCCACACCCCCAACCCAATTCTTTCCCACCTGTTTTATGAACGACGTAGAATAGTTAGCGCGGCAGACGGCAGAGTGCAGCGGCGTCGCTGTAGGGCTGGCCACAGACGACCGTTTCCTAGCCTGGGAAGGGCGTCAGCTTCTTTCAGTCGTGCGGTGGCATCGCGACGCGTCAGACGCCGGTGTATCTATCTATATATAAATTTATCTCTCTCGTTAGTACCATCAGAGGAGATACTTCGACAAACCACAAGGTAACACAATAGCTTCACGAGAGGGGGATGCCTTTGTGATCAACACGTAGGTATACTTCAAATAAAATTACTTTATCACTTACTTTATCACTTACTTTATCACAAGTTTCCTAAGAAAAAGCAGATGGGATAGCTTCATTTAATATTGATTAGTTATATGTTTATTTTAAGGAGACGCGTCGCTTATATATCGAATTTACTCGGAACATAAATTATCTATATTTTTGACAGTATGATAAATTAATTGATTAAGGTTCTACGTAATATACTTAGCTAGCATAAATTAATATTTAAAATATTATGTGTAAAACCTTAGATAAAGTTGTAAAATAAGTTGAGCAATAAAAACCAGCATCTATCTTAAACCACAGTATTCGTGTTCAGGTCAGGTAATTAAATTGTATACACAAAATAATTTAAGCTCTTAATTGATGTGGTTATTTTAATGTATGCATTACTATTAAGTAATTTAATTATTACGCTACTAAAAAACCTAATCATCTAGCACAGACTTAAACAATTAATTATAAAGTACAAACAATACCGGCCCATGTAACGAGTTAACCAATTACTGGAATACAGCGTTAGGAGCTAATTAATAAAATTATCGTAGCCATCAGCCTTATATGAATAATATTTTAACATAGAGTATCTAGGAATATATAATCCCCATAAAGTTTTGTTTTTATTTATATAATATTTGATCATATAATTAAATTATTACATATGCATTTGTTTGACTAACATATTATACACGTCTATAACATTTTACACACAACACAATCATTATATTAATTATTTAAAAAATATTTTACTTGATGTAGAGCATGTAAACATCAGGCATCATAACTAATAATGATAATTGCCTAACTTAGATTTAAGTGATTAGAAAATAAATTTAGATAGTATTAACTTATAAAATTATATATTCGATTCTAGACATATTTACGATATGTTGGAAGTTTGCAGTTTTAGAGCGGGGAAAGGGGAAAATGGAGGGGGTTAGAAAATGTCCACATGAAACTATATCTTCATGCCATCTTTAAATGCTCTTCAAATGGAACACCAGGAGATTATATGGCGTTGAATAACGAATTTATTAACCGTGGAGGGTAGTGTTTATTTGTGAGTAAAAATTACAAGTAAATTCATAAACTTTTTTTAGTAAATTATCTGTTGAACTGAGCTTTGTATGCTAAAATAAAACGACATTAATATTATTTTATAGCTGTAATATTATTTTTAATACTCGCTGTAATTCTACACATCGAATTCGTTACGGTACATTGTGTGAATTCGCCGTTTTATTTTCTCTAGTTAATAACTGATAGCAGTTTCCACCGTTCTGTTATTATAATTTTACATAATTAATGTGTTGTTTTATTAAAATACAATATCTATTAGTGGAGCACAAACAAAAATAAATACTTTAAACAACTTTGATTAATGTGTCTGGGTGATTATTTTAAGCTAATTGGAATGTGATGAACTTTGACATTGCTATTTGGCCTATACATTAATTTAATATGCCATTATATGAGATAACATTTGTTTATATATCCTAGTGGTTAATATACATACTAGACAACCAATGGCATATTTACTGGAACGTTAAATGTCTTTCTACTTGGGCTATTGATAGCCACAAAATTAAATATATAATTGATTAGTTTTGTCTAAAGTTATCCTAATTAAAAGTTTAGTCAAAATCGGTTTAAAACAAATGTTATTAAATACATCGGCCTATCGGTACCTCAACAAACTTTTCCAAAAATACGTTCTAGATTTTATTATTTCGTTATTAGTTATTAGTATATTTTTAAAGTTTCTAAAATCTTTCTATTAGTTTAAATTATTTATTTATAGATTTATGCTATAAATTAAGGTTCAAACATTTTAACACAGTGTTTAATTATTGTCCCATCCACTTCGGTAGCCACGTGGTCTAACTCGCTACTCTAGCAATAGACTAGACTGCCAATGAGGGGAGACGGTTTTACTCTCTTCCTTCACGCAAATCCGGATACATTTCCTATAAAAGCAACCTCACTAATCCCTAAAACCATCAACGTAACTAGTACATAAGCGCATAACCCGAAAGGTTAGTAAAACGCGGTACTAAAAAAAATTGTAAAATTAAAATAGTCTACTACACACATGTAAACGTTAATATTTAATAGCCTCCATCTTGGTGAAATTTAAAAACTGATTAATAACATCGTCTTTATTTGGACGAAGTTAACGTGAGCGTATTTTCTACCACTTACCCACGTATTAATAATAAAATATCATACTTATATACTATTAGTATAATAATTAAAAACCAATTGATAATGTCTAAAAAATTTTTTTATTGAGTGCACCTATATTCACATAATCAAACATTTATTGACATATTCAAATTTAATTAAATGGATAAAACTGAACCAAATAATGATGAAATAGAAAACCTTTACTCTATAAATCAACACACACTTTCATATGTCAACCATACAACGCATATTTATTTAATGTGATAACAATGTATGTCTGAGAATGTGTGTGCATTTTCCTCACTTCCTCCTACACCATTATAACTTTTAAAAAGATAAATCCCGGCCAGTCATTAAATCCAAACATATTCTGATCACGACACTAGACTGTTTCACTTTTTGTCTTCGTATGAGAGAAAGTTACCCGCCTCAATATTAAGGAGGGTCCAAAATAAAACTTGATAAAATGTCAACCACCCAAAATAATATTTCTTGATTCACCACTGATCAATGCTATTCTTAAGGGAAAGAGTGATCCTCCGTTAACCTTAAGGGAGAACGTGTCCAAACTCCAATGTGAGGATGCTCGATGCTATTCTTATGGCAGAAAGTGATCCTCCTCCGTAGTGAAGAAGATCGATGCTATTCTTATGGGACAAAGTGATCCTCCTCCGTAGTGAGGGGATCAATGCTATTCTTATGGAACAAAGTGATCCTCCTCCATAATGAGGGGGATCGTTGCTATTCTTATGGGACAAAGTGATCCTCCTCCGTAATGAGGGGATCGATGTTATTCTTATAGAACAAAGTGATCCTCCTTCGTAATGAGGGAGATCGATGCTATTCTTATGGAACAAAGTGATCCTCCTCCCTAATGAGGGGATCATGCTATTCTTATGGAACAAAGTGATCCTCCTTCGTAATGAGGGGGATCGATGCTATTCTTATGGGAGAAAGTGATCCTCCGCCCTTATGAGGGGATCGATGCTATTCTTATGGAACAAAGTGATCCTCTTTCGGAGTCCATGCTGTTGTTACTGCTCCCCTTCCCAAAATTGACTTGAGTCCCGAGCCCTGTCCAACACTGCTTATATAGTCTCGCCAGTGGGCGTAAGCAGGGATGGAAGGTCTCAGAAGGGACATCCACCCATGGCGAGAGGAGGCAGTGGCTTAGTGCCTCTTTTCTTTACTGACACACACATATATATATATACAGGGTTACATAAGGTTAACACTTATATGTACAGGTAGCTCATCAGGTCCATGGAGGCCGATGCTATGTCAAAGATCCCCACCGTGGCGGCTTCTTCTCTTAGGAGGTCTTGCAGTATCACTCTGGACGGGTTGTCAGCTAGGTTTATAGCGGATTCTATCCAGAGCACGTCTAGATGTTTGTTTCTGAGCAAGTTCGTGATGTAGAGGTGAAGATTCCTGATTGCGGTGTTGTTGAAAACGAGGCCTCTTCCTGATATGACGGTGTGGTAGGCTGAGGCGCTGTCCGTTCCGAGTCGTGTTGCTTCCGGGTTTGTCTCATTGTTTTCCCAGCGTAAGGCCACCGCCATTTCCGCTTGGTTTATTTATTTATTGCTGTGCTGAAGTGTTGGAACGACTGATGCGTTCCTAGCTAGGCTATAGCCTGCCAGGATCCATGGTGTGGCATCAGTAAATACCATTGCCGGTTCCTTGATGTAGTTCCTTCGTGTACATTGGATTGGATCCACCGTGGCAAGCTTCGGAGCTTTTGTGCCAGTGCTGGGCATCGTCAGTATAGTCTTGCGGTTACGTATCCCAGTCACCGTAATCTGTGGCCCACCCAGGCGAAGTAACCCGCTATCCGTAGCGCTCCTTTGTCGTTGGTGTTGGTGATGTGCTCCAGTAGAATCGATGCTCTTTGATGTGCTGCTTCCGTTTGTCTCAAGGTGGAATTGCGGGTGTTGATAATGAATCCCAAGTAGATGAGTTCCTTTGATGGTCTGGTTGAGGATTTCTGAGGGTTGACGGTGAACCCGGGGGATGACAATAGTTCTGGCGCCGAGGAAAGTGATGGACAACGTGCTGAGGTTTTCCTGACGTCCGGTGGAGATCTGCTGAGTAACATTATCTTCAAATAGTAGAAAAGTGTAGTTTATAGTTCCGTTTTATTGGGCTGGTGAATATTTACTTTTCAATTAAAGTGTTAGTTTTCAAGTTACTATAGTCTAAATGTTTCGGCTCCACCCTGTATAATCGTTAAATATAGAGATGCTGATAAAAAAAACTCCATGGCGTCAGTCTGTAAGCGAGCCATACCGACCAAGCAGCCGCCGTTTGTTGGCGAAGATAGTACTTTCATTAATCCTACATTACAGTTGGGGCATGTATACCTGTTATGAGTTGCATTTAAAAGGGTATCATTAATTCCACATTATAGTTGGACCAAGAGATCATTCTTGAAATTTGTAAGCAAGGCTGAGCGAAAATAAATCTAGTGATGGGTAGTAAGACACAGCAAAATGCTAAGCTTCTAACCTATTATTTAAATTGAAAAATGATACCTAGGCACGGAAATCGAACCCGTGACTTTTGGTTTAGATTCTTGTGTTCGATTCCCGTGTCTAGACGTAATTTTTCAATTTAAAGAATATGATATTTAGATGCGGCTGCAACCGTAACTAACAGATATAATAGCCTGGATATTTGATATATCATAGTCCTACTCTAATAATAGGCCTAGTTAATATCAACCTGTAGGTCTATTAGGCCTAAATGTTATAATCTTCCTGGCCAGTGAGCGTGGCCCAACAAAGCTATAAACCTTTGGGGCAGAGGGTCTTTGACCCAACTATTATGTACTGGACTAGGCTGCTGATGACGGAGAGACCGGGGGTTCGAATACCAGTAGGATGTATCGAGGGTAGATTTTTTTTTCTCCCTAAATTGTTTTTACAATCTCTTTTTTCACACAAATGTAGGTACACTTCCTCAAAATTAAACTTTCCCCGTCTCTTCCTTACTAGCATGGTTAGTTCATATGCGTATAACCAGAATGGGTATTATTATTATTATTATTATTATTATTATTATTATTATTAGCACCGCGTCTTACTAACCATTCGGGTTATACGCACCTACACTAATGTGTAATGGTAGGTTGATTGTGAGATGAAATGGAGGATCTACAGTTTAACGTGGGATCCGAACCAGGGTGGAGGCCTGGCATTCCTCACATTCACAAGTTGTGATTAATACACATCTTGTCAGAGGTGAAGGAAGGGTTCGGCAATCAGATAAATCTGTGCCTGGAAAGGGTAGTAAGACGCGGTGCAAAAAAAAATATATATATACCTGGCAGAAAACTTGTAGGCCCCCTATATAACCAAAAGATTTTTTTTTTTGAAAGTTATAACTGCAACCCTCAACACCGGTCAAATAGATCCCCTTGCTCCTCACTCCCCCACTCCTACCCACGGACAATTTCCTCTATTTCTCTGTAACGTCCAACGTTTCACAGTTCTCGTACGACCTTTTATGGTACAATGAGATTCACTAGGTCGCCCGAGGGGGGGTGTGTGTGTAAATATGGTGCAAATTGGCCACTTGGAGAGCTAGCTCTGTGTGAGGGTGTGTGTGTGTGTGGGGGGGGG
>CABFWO010000634.1:164869-183007 GCA_902155825.1 Timema genevievae | reverse complement strand
AAAAAAAAAATGAAAAAAAAAAAAAAAAAAGGCAGTAGTAGTTTATCTCTCAAGTCAACATTCCCCAATGAAACTTGAAGAAAAACTTCACGAAGGCGAGCAAATTGTGTGCCCCGCTTTTCGGATCAGTCTTTTTTTTTTGTCCCATATAACACCCCTTTGTAGATACGGAGTTAGGAAACTGCTATTTATATTTCTCTTCAATAATTCTGCTTAAATTCTCACCCCCTCCACTTCTTCAAATTTAATTAGCTTTTTTTTTTTACTTCCTACATTATAATAGAAGGATGGATTAAATTTAAAGTCACAGAAAGTAGTAAGAATTACTAAATAAGTACTGCACGAAATAGTCAAGAAATCCAATAAAACTTAGTTTAAAAAACTATATTATAAATAAAGCATACGTTTGTACATTTAATTTAAATTAGTAGCGATGCTTGGGATGATCTTTAGTACGGATAAAGTTTCATTGATTTCCATATCAATTGTAGCCAAATATATTTTTTTAAGAATTAATCCAAATTATAGTTCAAAATTACTTTAATAAAATTTAATATAAATATTGAAATACAAAGATAATATCTAGATAAATTTTAATGACTCGATATGTAAAACAATATTAATACAACTTAGGCAAAACAGATATTTTAGTATTTAAATTTTTTTAAAGGATTTTCAAATCTCAAAAATACCCAAAAGGGAAATGTATAGTTTCAGAAAAAGTCAATCGCTAAAGCTCTAACAAACCGATTTTATTTTTAACTTTATTTAAATAAGAGCATGTCAAAGTTTACAAATGTTTATAAGGTCAACTGCAATATATATTATGTATATAATTTACGTTATTATTTATTTAATGTTTTGATTAGTTTTCAATAACTAACTAGCCTGTTAAAAAGTATTCCGATACATTTGAAGATTTTCTTTTTCCAACCATTGAAGAAAGTACCCAAATTTCAAACCGTGGCGATGCATAGCACTCAATATATATAAAAAAAACTATTTTTTTTATAAAAGATTTGGCTTTGGTTGATTTAATTAAACAGCTCTCTAATCAATAACGTATTATCCGTCGATTCTCAAACTCTTCGGTGATATCCCCAGACTTAACTCAGTGATGGGAATGTCACGTGATCAAATTAAACCTCCCATCCCTTCACCCCCCCCCTCCCCGCACTTCCTTCAACCACCCAATTACACACAGATCAGAGACAGCGACAAGATTGCGTTTCCAATTACCAGGGTCACACATTTTTCATAGCCAAAATCTTCGGTGATCGATAGAGCTGTTAGAATGTGGCAAGTTAATTGAAGAGCTTGCGTTTCAAATTAAAATTGTAATAATTCATTCAAAGAACAAAATAATGGTGAAAGATTATTTAATCAACTCAAATTTGATTGATTAAGTCTGGTTTGAAAAAAATGTTAGTAAATATTTTTAGTTTAATTATAACTACGTATTTAAAATCAAAAACATTGTTTAAAATAATTAAAATTAATTTTCTTATTATAAGTTATTATAAGTTTATTATTTAGGATTATTAAAATAAGCTATCCAAAATTATTATTACCATCATAATAATATAAAGGATTTCATAGATAAATGAAATCCAAATTAAAATAACTTGTATTACTACCAAGCCCTTTTATATAACTTGCATGTTGGCTAGCACTAACAAGTAAATTTAACATGAAATTAGTTTACAATTATTTTAAATGCTAACATTGAATATGGTTTTATTCTGGTGTATACATTTATTTATTAGTATTTTAAAAAGTGTTTATTTATTATTTATTATTCATTATTTATTTTTAAGACAGTTTTAGAGTACTATATAAAATATACATGTAAGTATGTTTAATATTACATTACACGTGCCACGCAGTCTTTAAGAGCGAATTTTCCAATGACTAGGAATTTGAGGCTCAAATCTAGGCCATGAGCGCTTGGGAAGGTTTTCCCACCCTTTCTCCACGCTGCTACTGGTGCACTCTTTCTTAGCAATCCTACTCATCTTTACCCATTTTGCTAAGCCCTCAAAATGTGTGTTGATCATATTAATTTAGAAAAACATGTTTTAAAATGTTTATGTATTTTAATAAATGATAATTTTGAAATTATTCTGGCTTTGTACAACACAATTGCTACATCAAGAGCTTGTTTATCTACTGAATTAGGGGTTCCAGGTTCGATTCTAGACATGGCCGAGAAATTTATCATTGATGAAATGTGAATTCATCTAATCAGTGAGACGAATTAACGGTCGGGGGGTGAATGTTGTGTATGTTCTAGAATTAAGTTAGTTTATAAGTTGTGTGTTAATATAATCAGTCGGTTCATAAAGGTCATATTAAATACCTAAAATAAATTAAAGAAAATTAAAATCTAATTATGATAAAAAAAGGGTTAATATCCTTAAAAGAATAAAAGGTATCAACTTTGGCTAAGCATGTTAATATGTGTAAATGTCGTTTTAATTTAGAAAATCTAAAATAAAAATAAGTGTTAGTTCAAAAAAAAATTAAAAACATTTAATGGTTTTATGTTTCAGCCATACGCGATGAACCTTAAAACGGTAAAGTGGAATATTAATTAAGTTCAAAATAATAATTATAGTATGGAATGAAGATACACTCATTACAGAAATTACTGCCGGTTTTACGGTCGCATGAACAGAACGCTAGGAACTCACGGGTAAAACAATCAGTGTCATATTTTTTGTGGAAATTATAACCGACAAACTTTTTCTACTTATTTATTACAGTAGAGTTTATATGTTTTCGAAATTACTAAGTGAAACTGTGCGTAAATCTACACTAAACAGTGTTTCGTTCCATTAAGAGTGTCGGATATATATTTTTTTAATGTACGAAAGATTTAAAATTTTTATTGTCATAGCTAAACAGTTCCAATATAAGTTTTTCCCAAACAAAAGTAGTCAAATGGAAATATTTACATCCTATGTATTAATTTATACTTTAAAAAATATTTTAATACTGGCTATGCATAATCTTATCATTCTTGCATATTCGATTATTTTACTGATCTAAACATATTAATAAATGTTAGTTATCAAACAACAAAGAAACTTCTTAAAGTTTCAAAATGGCGTATAAAGTGACACAACTTGGTGAATGCATCTAATAACTAAAATAATTAAATATAACCAAGTGATTTCAAGTAAATAAAAAAACTAATATAAAACTGTATACATTAGAATTGCACGTCGCTATGGGCTAACTTAAGAGACATGAATTAATTGTGAAGATATTAATCAATGTTTTAGGCTCAACAAGAATATCTATGAAATTTATAAATCAAAAGAAAAATTGCAAACAATAAATATAATTGAGTCATTGACCAAGACATGCTATAGACGTTTACTGCAGTGTTATTATTATTATAATAATATATATATATAAATAATTATAATATAGTAATTGTAGTACTAAACAAATGTCTAAACCTAACAGAAAGAAAAAACAACGTTTGCCGAATTACAACGATGGTAGGGAGGTGTCTACAAACCGATATCCTGATTTACTTTTAATCGTTTGATGATAGGAATCAAATAGCTATTTTTTTTAGGAACACAATTTAGAAAAAATTAAGGAAACCTATGGGATCGTTTTGAAAATCCCTCTTAAGGACAACTCAACCCAAAGAGTTATTAGTAATAGTCCGATTCAAAAGTGAGAAATCCCCGTTAAGGACGAAGATGAAGCAAGGTGATAAGAAGTGAGCTTGGACCACGGAACCATTAATCCAAAGAGGGTTGGGAGGGAAAGAGGAGGGTGGTGGGGGTGCGTGTGGTGAAGATGTGCCAGATCACGAGTAGCGCGTTCCTCTCCCGTCTCGGAGTCCTGTGGGGGATGCTGTCGTTGATCACCCTACTGACGGCGTTCGTCAGCAACGTGTGGCTGTTCACCAAAGAACCGGTGCGCCTCCCGCACAGCGAACAGTCCACAACCATCACGTTCAGGATCGGGCTGTGGAGGGTCTGCCCCAGCGTCAACAAGACCAACATCTCTCAACGTGAGTACATACTTCTGGTCTTGGTCAGTGCTATAATTTACTTTATTGTAGAAAAGTTTTCTAATCAAGGGGGTAAAATAAATATAAACCTTGAGGCTATGATGGATTTTTACGTTTTCTGTGGCCCCAATAAAAAAATCTAGTTTCACTTTTGAAAAGCATTAGATATTCTACTGCAATCTAGAATTCTTTAGAATCCAGGTGGTGGGTAGGCTGGGGAGCATAGTTGCCACATTGCGGGAGTTCACGTGTTACTACCATGTAAGCATACTCAGTGATTGTCAAGAAATCTGGCAACGTGCATCGGTTGCTATGACAACTACCCTTCACGGATTGGTCGAACCTCCCCTCCCCACTCCGGCTGCGCTGACTGCAATCCTAAAGCAGTTTAAAACGTAGTATGATATGCTTATAATCCACTTCGGTGGCCACATGGTTTAAGGCGTCACTCTCACAATAGACTAGACTACCGATGATGGGAGGATCGTGGTTCGATAATGGTTGAGTGTAACGAGTGTGATTTATCCTAAATTGTTTCCCGTACTCTCCACGCAAATTCGGGGTACATGGCCTCTAAATTCCATCTTACTCATCCATAATCCACTAACGTAGTTAGTACATAAGCGTACAACCCGAACGGATAGTAAGACGCAGTGCTTAAAAGAATTGAGATATTAATATTTACTGTTTTAAAATAGATAAAATTATGATCCCAAATAATTGTTATTTTGCCCTATTTTGATATAAAATGTAAACTTAAATAAATCAATACAAATAAGGTACGCCACTCTATGTAATAAGCTAGGGGAACACAAATATAATCTGTTATGGCATAGCTAATTATTGACTAAAAACCGTTATATTATAGCTCATTATTGACCAAAAACCGTTATATCATAGCTCATTATTGACTAAAAACCGTTATAATATAGCTCATTATTGACTTAATACCGTTATATTATAGCTCATTATTGACTTAAAACCGTTATATTATAGCTCATTACTGACTAAAAACCGTTATAATATAGCTCATTATTGACTTAAATCCGTTATATTATAGCTCATTATTGACTAAAAACTGTTATAATATAGCTCATTATTGACTTAAAACCGTTATATTATAGCTCATTATTGACTAAAAACCGTTATATCATAGCTCATTATCGACTAAAAACCGTTATATTATAGTTCATTATTGACTAAAAACCGTTATATCATAGCTCATTATTGACTAAAAACCGTTATAATAGTCTTAACCCCCCTCCCCCGGTCCGTCCGTGTTATACGCATATACACTAATTACTTAGGTGTTTTTAGGGATGAGGAAGGTTGAATTTAGAGTAATAGTACTCACAGTTTACTTAGTGAGGGGAGAGTGGGAAACAATTTAAGAGAAACTTCCCATTAGTACAGACCGGGATTCAAACCCAGATATTCCCGCCATCAGCAGACTATACTATTGCAAAAGTGATCCTTTAGACCATTTGACTACCGAAGCGAGTCTTTCCTTCCTGATATATATGTATATATTACCACTTTTTATCTATCTGTACTTTGAGGACAAACCATGATTTTGATTCTACCTCCAAAATTATAATGTTTGAGAAAGTATTTAAGATTGTGTCATACAATTTTTTAAACTCAGTCTATTAGGCTATTAACACTAATGAGATTAGTGATAAGGAAGATAGAACTAAGAAAAAATAAAACACACAAATTGGTTTGGAGGGAGAGTGGTGAACTCATATAGGATATACCACCCTAACATACCACCGGAACTTAAACCCAGACCTCCCCACCACCAGCCTTCAAGTCTATTGCGGTTGTGGGATGGCCTAGACCAAAGGTATTAAATCTTTTTAGATCAAAAGATCCCTTAAACCAGATAAAAAAAACACGCTGAAGATCCTATAAAAAATAGTTTACACTATTACTATGAACATTCAATAAAACACGCTTTCGTAATATACTAGACTGCCGATGACTAAGGAGATCGGGGCTCGAATCCCGGTCGGGTGTACTGACGGTGTTTTTTCCCCTAAATGGTTTTACACTCTCCCTCCACACAAATGCGGGTATACTTCCTCTAAATTCAACCTTTCTTAACCCTAACCCAAAAGCGTAATTATTAAATATTCGTAAAGAAAAAGTGCTAAAGAAATATAAAAATAGCGACAGTTAAAGTATAAAAGCTTACAAACAGAAAGCATCACATATTCTGGTTGCGTCTTTAGTAAATGTCCTTAATTCATAATTGAAAAAAATTGTAGATCTTAATTACTGTTGCTATATTTTTGTATTAAAAACAAATAAAGAATATTATTAAATTGTCTCAAGAAGTCTGAGAAAACAATGGCGGAACCTAGTTTGAAAAAAACTGGCCTTACTGCATCTATACTCTGATACGGGTAGCTTCGTTACAGTAAAAACTGGCCTTACAACATCCATACGCTGATACGGGTAGCTTCGTTACAGTAAAAACTGGCCTTACAACATTCATACGCTGATACGGGTAGCTTCGTTACAGTAAAAACTGGCCTTACAACATCCATACGTTGATACGGGTAGCTTCGTTACAGTAAAAACTGGCCTTACAGCATCCATACGCTGATACGGGTGGCTTCGTTACAGTATAAACTGGCCTTACAACATACATACGCTGATACGGGTAGCTTCGTTATAGTAAAAACTGGACTTACAGCATCCATACGCTGATACGGGTAGCTTCGTTATAGTAAAAACTGGCCTTACAGCTTCCATACGCTGATACGGGTAGCTTCGTTATAGTAAAAATTGGCCTTACTGCATCTATATGCTGATACGGGTAGCTTCGTTATAGTAAAAACTGGCCTTACAGCATCCATACGCTGATACGGGTAGCTTCGTTATAGTAAAAACTGGCCTTACTGCATCTATATGCTGATACGGGTAGCTTCGTTACAGTAAAAACTGGCCTTACAGCATCCATACGCTGATACGGGTAGCTTCGTTATAGTAAAAACTGGCCTTACTGCATCCATACGTTGATACGGGTAGCTTCGTTACAGTAAAAACTGGCCTTACTGCATCCATACGCTGACACGGGTAGCTTCGTTACAGTAAAAACTGGCCTTACAGCATCCATACGCTGATACGGGTAGCTTCGTTACAGTAAAAACTGTCCTTACAGCTTCCATACGCTGATACGGGTAGCTTCGTTACAGTAAAAACTGGCCTTACTGCATCCATACGCTGATACGGGTAGCTTCGTTACAGTAAAACTTAATTAGATCTAACTCAACGAAAAATGACAACGTGGACATGTCAGATGAAACTTTGACTTCAGCGCATCAAAGTTCTAACACGGCTCCATTTTTTCCACCGGCCAGTATCAAGTTGCAAGTAGCCATGGACACGTGGCCGTATGGTCTAAGGTGATATTCTCACAGTAGACTAGACTGATGACGACGGGGAGATCGAGGTTTGAATAAAGGTCGGGTGTACCGAGAGAGTTTTTTTCCTAAATATTTTTCCACAATCACTCCACGCAAATGCGGTTATACTTCCTTTCGAGTATAACTTTCCTCACCCCTAAGACTTTTAGCGTAATTAGTAAATACGCGTGTAATCCGAAAGGTTAGTAAGACGCGGAGCTTAAGAATAAAATAATTATAACTACTTGAACAGACCGACTAGTGATTAAATTGCTTTTATAACGTAAGCCTTGATAAATTCAGATATATCATAGTTAAATAATATAGTTTTCTTTGGGTTTTTATCTACATATTTATCTCTAAAGTCTGTTCATCTTATGGAATTGTTTTCTGAAAGGCCTTTTTCCCTACCAGAAAGCTATTAAATAGTAGGATTTTGGTAGGAAAAAAGACCTTTCAGAGAGTCATTCCTATGGAGTATACCTATGTGCATTAATAGAATAATTTAATAATTTAAAGCATTAAACATTCTGTATTTTTATAAAAATAGATGTATATAGATCTACACGCGTTTTGAAAAAGTTGATGAATCTAAATGTCTGGGAACTGTGATAGTTTGTAAGTTGTTCTCGCCTTTTATCTCTTTAAATATTAAACTTAGTATATACAAAACAATAATCCTACCTATTATTTACGGATGCTAAAATGGGATTTCTCCCTTTGTACATAGATTATAATAAAAATATTTAGCACCACGTATTACTACCCATTCGAGTTATACGTTTAAGTACTAATTACGCTAATTGATTAGGAATTGGGAGGTTGAATTTAGAGGAAATGAACCCGCATTTGCGTGGAGGGGGAGTGGAAAACCATTTAGGAACCCCCCCCCAGTTCACCCGACCGTAGATTCGAACCTCGATCTCCCCGTCCTCGGCAGTCGAGCTCAACACGACTAGCGCGTTAGCCAACTACGCCACCGAGGCGGGTTACATAGATAATAAAATGAAAGCTTTAAGGAACATTTTTTCATTTGATTTACGTATTTAACGTGCACTTTCTGAATCGACTGACTATATATCAGCCAGTTCTTTTACATGCCACAAACTATGTGGGGCCGAAGGCTTTACTTCCCCTCCGAAGGAAGTTGTGTTACGGATTTTTATCGATCAAGAAAGATCCATCGACCCTTGGCTGTTTTTGAACCCACGAACATCGGGCCATGAGGCAAGCAATTTACCCCAAGACCTTCAAAGTCAACTTTTGAGAAAGCTAAAAAAGTTGTTTAGAGTCTAATAAAGGTGAACAGATAGGATAATGTAGGAAATTACATAATGAAGAACTTTATGGTTTGTACACATCCATCAAACATAATGAGGATAATTAAAGGTGTATAGGCTATGGTGGTGTGACCATGTGACGCGCATAGGTGATGAAAAGGCGTGTACACAATATTTTAGTTGGGAAACCTGAAGATAAAATACGTTATTAGGAGGAATATGTGGAAATGTATCTGAAGGGAGGTGTTTTACAGGCTAGGGATTGGATTGTGGTGTGCCAGTATAGGGTTCAATGGCGAGCTTTAGTGCTGGCGGCCATTCACTTTTGAGCTACGTAAGGCCAGCGAGCTAATTAATGTTAGTTGACAGAAAGAAAAACTTTATTTTAGACTTCAACTTTACTTCGCATTTAAAAAGTTAACCTAGCATACCGCTGCTAATTAGTTGGTATTTTAAGTTTAGTATAAATTTTTTTAACACAATTTAAAACATTCTTGTAGATTGTAAAATGTACAAATAAATCAATCAAACTAAAATTCTTTAAAAATTTAAGATATATCTGTTATCAAAATGTTTACGTTTGAATTAATGTACAAAAATTACTTTCTCATTAAGAATGTCTGTTCTTGGTGAAATTAAAATACACCTCTCTTCATCAGAGTCACATTAGTTTCAAAGCGGACACAAGCTAATTATAAACGACAGCGAACTGTTATTCCACTCCAGTCTAACTTTAACTTTACTAATTAGCTTGCAGAGAGGTTACTTAAAAGTATGTGGCGTTTCCTTTTTTCCTCTATTTTTGTTACTTGATGCTTACTAATGAGGTTTATGCGGTTGGGGTGTAATCGATGCATTCCTATTTTCCTACAGTCATAATTTCAAATACTGCAAGTTAATATAATAAAACGTGATAATTAAATATAATAAGAACTCGAAAATCTATTAGATCATCCAAAATAAAAAGAAAAGATTATACACCTGGAATGTGCAGAAAAATTTCAAATTAAGGGGGAAAAAAATATTCAAAGGGGAGCTGTAGTTTCAGCAAATTGACATTTTTGTTAGACAGAAATTTCTACAGTTCTACCAATTCTGCTTTAATTTTTTTTGTTAAATAAAAGCATATTCCTTAAGGATTATCATAGCGAAGATTACAGATTTTAAATAGCGAAATCTCAATGTATATACAATTTACGTTATTCACTGAATATTTGGACCTTATAAAGACAAAGTTCCTTGTGACATAAAACAATGGTTTGATAACTAAAAAGAAAGTTTAAGTTGTATCTTTGCCCAAACATTATGAAATGTATAAATTTACTCTGAGGTTCAATCAACACCGTATTACTTGGAAAAAACGAGAGAGGTGACGAGCAATTTTTCATTTGTGTACAATTTGTAACTGGTAACCTGGTGGTCTAGGGGTAAGGTGTCAAGACTTCGGTGCTGTAGATCCAGGGTTCAATCCTCGGTCCCGACACAGATTTATCTAATTGCCAAACCCTTCCTTCACCTTTGACAAGACGTGTATTAATCACAACTTGTGAATGTGTGGAGTGCCAGACCTAAGCCGTGGTTCGGATCCCACGTTAAACTGTAGGTCCTCCATTTCATCTCACAATCACCCTACCATTGCACATTAGCGTAAGTGCGTATAACCCGAACGGGTAGTAAGACGTGGTGCTAATAATCATATTAATAATAATAATAATAATAATAATAATAATAATAATTTGTAACTAGTGAAAATATATTAATTGTGAATTAAACTTGAAAAGTTATTGGGCTCGAAAGTGTTTATATTGATATACATGAGACGTGGCGAAAAAAAAAAATCCCTACGTTTTACAGTCTACAATACACGCAGGGCTCGGAATTTGAAGACCCAAGTTCAAATTAAGATACAATTCCTAGGTGATAAACTTTTCCTTTATATGGTATTTTTTAATCTTCAAATTCAAATTTTGGTGAATTTTCATTAACATTCACTCATCTTTCAATGCCTTAGCAAACATTTACTATTTATAGATGTACAATAATGTGCGTAAAAATATAGAAATAAACGCATTGCAGATTAATTTTGATTTATTATGTATGATTAAATATTTATTTTAAATTTGAGAACTAATCATATCAATTAAACAAGATAAAACATGCCTGCATTGTAATTATAAGAAAACACGTTATTAATTAAAACCATTTTATGAAGATTAATATTTTATTTTATATTTCATTTTAAAATAAATTATATGAAATATTCTAATATATTCTCTGAATTTTTTATACAGCGAAAAAAAAATCACTCGATTACGTAAACGAAAATCAACACAAATAAAGGAGATGTTTGAGTGAACAGAAACTACCGAATATAAATTTAATTGAGTGAAAAATCGATTAGCGTTTCTAAGATCAATGATACGGAAACACAAGCTTTCATCTCGCACAAAGCCATTGTTTGACTTGGCGTATAGAAAGTGAGTGTTTGTGTGTGTGTTTTAGAGAGAGGAGAGGTGTAAAAAAAAGGAGTATGGTGGGTTGGGGGGGGGGTAAGAGAAAGTAAAGGTCATGCAATTAGCTCGGTACACGAAACTCCGTACGATATTACTAGCTACCTCTCTCTTGCCTTTCTGCGGGAACTAATATCAGTGGGATGAGAGCACGCGAGTAATCGGTTTAGCATCCAACACAAGCATACACACACACAAACACGCACACAAAACACAAACACACACACACAAATACACAGAGAGGGGCGTATCTTCACAGACTACGTCAAAGTCAAAACACTTCCAAACACTCTAGTTACTATCTGCTTCAGCTTAGACGGGTAAACAACGGGGGTTTTAAAATTGCTTATAGCTATTTTTTTTAATCCCCGCCACTTATTTAAATTTGATATAAATTTAATACAAGCCCATACAATCTATTTTGTCCTTTTATTATTTTGATGAGTATTAAAAAATATACATTTATTTACAGTCGAAAAATTAGAAACATAAGCACCAAACAAAACACAGAAAAAAAATCATTCAAACTATAATTCGGAAAAAAATAACCAAATTTATAAAAGTACATATTTTCTTTGTTTGTTTTTATTAATTTGCTAATGATCAAGAGATTAAAAAGTCACTGCCTCGCCTCTCTACTCTAAACCCTGCACTGGGCAATATTAACGTTAAATTAAGTACAGTCTCATTTTAAGTCGTGACTGCTTCATTTTCGACCTCTTTTAAACAGTTCGTTTTTGCAAGAAAAAAAAGTGGACCTTTATTTCTTCAGAAACTAACATTATTTTAAGAATACGCCATTAAAAAGGAATAACTAGCTATAAGATATTTAATATATACAAATTTTTTAAATGTGTTATGGACAAGATTTTAAATTCTGCACCTTTGGTTTAGCACTCCAATGCTTTACAAACTGAGCTAACCAAGATGTGTTTAATTTATATAAAAAAATCATAAATTAATCATCTGAATAAATGTTGGTACATTAAGGAGACCGCTACGTCACCAGGCTGACACCTTATATAATTCAGTGGCTTTTTAAAGGGAAAACTCACCTACCGTGGCAGAGTACAGGATTTACTTGTCTGTGGAGTAAACACTTCTCTCGAAGCTCCTCTAAGTCACCATGATTGTGTCCTTCGAGCGTAGCCAAGCACGTAAAATGCGCGCAGCGTAGAGTTACCCCCGAATGTTGTTACAGTATTTACTGGAGAAAATGCCTTTATATGTAGGTATATAATTATGTAGGGCATGGAGATGAATAGGACGGCGTTAAAACATAATAATGGATAGTTGCTGCTGCAAACCAGCCCTGGGGTTTGGGGTTGAGAACATAAGAAGAATAAATTGTTCATTGTTTCTACCTCCACGAAAATTCAGGTTCATTTATTCTGGACCCCACCTTCCTCATCCCTACCCTATTCGTGCAGTTAGATGATAGCCAATACGAATTGTTAAGAAGCGTTGCAAAATACATAAATACAGGTTGAAAAGGCATCCAGTAACGGCTGAACTTCGTATTTCTCGGAAGGAATCGATGAAGCTGGTCAAACAATAGCAAGAAGACTTAATTTTAAGATCATTCGACAATAAGAATTACAAAGATTTTTTGAATCTATAACATCTTGACAGGGAATTCAACATATTTGGGGGTAGGGGGTTACCTTGGAAAATATAGCTAATAGCAAGGTCTCAGCCACTTTCAGCAACACCATGCAGGTAAGGAAGCCGGCGTCCGCTTTACCTGGGCGTGTCTTTTGTTGAGACTATCTGACCTCCTATCTCAGCCTGGCATATTATGTTCTGCTAGCATATGTTGTCTCTATAATCGGTACAGTTAAAACAAGAAATTTAATAAAATCTATATTTTCAATGATCAATTCGGACACATTAATAAAATTAACAAGTAGAGTTTGATAAAATTTTGTTTATTCTAAATAACAACATTGTATATTAAAATTTAGATAAAATCATTTTATCGGGGTGTAAAAAGAACTAGTTATTTATATGTGATTAAAAATGATTTAGTTTTATCATTCTTAAACTGCTTACACGCTTTTATTTGTCTATATTATATTTATATATTATTTATATTTCATTGTGTCCACTTCATATCAATGTATATTTATAACAAATTTCAGCCCCCTACGTTACCTTAGCAATGATACAGGAAAAGAATAAAATAGCAAGTTTGACCTATTATAAATCGTAAATTGTAATGATTTGAAACAAGTGAATCACTATTTATAGCATATAACTATACACTTGTTGAAATTGTGCAACAACATATATACCTTGAGAGAGGAGTGGGGGAACGGGAGTGGAATACGGTGGTGGCAGAGCACAGGAGAAGAAACACTTTCTCCTGTGGTCCTATATCGACAGATCTCTCTCGCTTTATGTACCCTTAACCGCCTTATCTGCTGGCAACAGGAAAGGCTCTGATCCATGGCCTCCTCCCTAAATCAAACTGAAACACCCCGCCTCACCTACCCCTTAGAGAAACTACCCTCACCAGGCCTTGCGTGGGTCATCATCTACATTTTATGGTAATATAAGCCCTGGAACATAATAGAGCACATTTTATTGACTTGCGATCTTCCAATAGCTAGTAGACGGGTCGAAGATTTCTTCGATATCGGAGCTACATCATCTCTGGGGATATTGAATGTGACCTTTTATTAACTTGGGTGTATTTAGGGTCAACCCAACCCTATACAGCGGCCCTAGGAAAATTACGGCCCGCGGGCAGCCTTTCACGTATTTTAATGCGGCCCGCAAGCAATACGTATTTATAAACCAAGGAATATTTAGTGCAAAAAACGACAGAATTAAAAAATATATTCAGCGCTTGTGAATTTATATTCAACACACAAATTTCTTCTTTGATTTGAATTTGATATTTTCCCTTGGTTATCAGGTTGAACAGAAAACAAATTAATACTGTATTCAATAGTACTTTAGTTTAGTAGATAATAACTGAGGTTCACGTGGTTTAAGATGTCAAGGCTCACAATATTTATCAAAATTTAAATAAATATACCCGATGTACCCGACCGATTGCTAATATATAGCCTATTTAAAATCAAATCACTTAATATGAACTACTAAACGAAAAACAATTTGAGCAGACGCCATGTTTAAACTGACGAACAGACTGAAAAACTAGGTGCATACAGCGTTCGGCCTGGTTTAATAGAATATCCTTACATGTATTGGTTAAAATCTGTCGACGATTCCGACAGTCATCGTGGAAAAAATATCAGGGCAGAAAGACGAAAGTTAAAACGGAACCTCACTTCGCTCGATCAACTAAGGTTGCCAACCGATTAATCTAATGGTAAAGAATGAATTTCTTTTAGAGAGAAAGAAAAATGAGGATAAATAGCTAACAAACAATTAGGCCTATTTTCTCCACGTCTTTCTACCTTTTGTAGTGGAGATTAAGAAGGAAACATTAGGGAGGAAATGTATTCACATCTACGCGGAGAGAGAGTGAATCCATTTTAATATAGCCCACACTCGGTTAAATTGGTTTGGATTTGGAGCCTGACCTTCCCCGTCACCATAAATCTAGAGTCGACTGGCATTTAGTCTGCGTGCCCACCGATGCAGGATTAATATTAGTATTATATAGAAATGATGATGATGGTTCAACCCAAGGGCTGGTTTGATGCACTTCCCATTTCCCCGGAACTTGACATTCATTCAGCCTTTTGGTTTGTTAGTGCTACCCACACCATATGGTTGAAATCACATGTACAAGGAAAGTTCATTAAGTGCAGTGGTTTCCCATTGCCCTTCCGCACGCACTGAAATTCTGAGAGTGAGTGAGAAAGAGACTACCAATTTGGCCGTAAAGGTATTTGAACCTGCCTTACATGTCAAGATAGACATGGGACTTCGACGACTTTACTTCATCTCCGAAAGAACATGTGCTACGGATTTTCATCGCTTAGGGAAAATCTATTGATCTTCGCTGGGTTTGAACCCACGATCATCGGATCCTGAGGCGAGCACATTATTCTAAGACCACCATGACACACATTTACTGAAACTTAGCTTTGATCTGACTAAAATTACAAAAAAATTTAAACTTCGCTTCACCATAGCTATATCGAATTTCTGCCCCCAGCTTTTCTCCTTCTTCCTACTTTGAAATAAATTATGCAACATTAAAAATGCTTCCCCAAACTGCATTCTCTTAAAGTGTTAGCATTAATATCTTAATTCTTTTCCTCCGCTCTTTNGAAATTAAAACATCATTCTCGCTTGCACAAAAGAAAAGTTTGGTTGAAGGGGGTTGGGAGAGCTTTAAAAACGGGGTGGAGGCATGGGGGGGGGGGACTTCGGGAACTTTTCTTAAACAATGACACCCTGCGGTAGCTAGGACAAGTTGTCGTTGTAAATATTTAAAGAGTATTTGTGTGAATAATACTTTGTGAAAGAGGAAAAGAGTTAACTTAAGTTACTCACAGGATTGAATTAACATATTTCAAGGGAAGTTTGTCGACGATGTGACCAAAATTAGCATTGAGGAGGGGGTGGAGAGCAAAAGAAGAGATAAAAAAAAAGGGAGAGAATTATAAATAATATATGACCAAGGATACCCTGTTTTGCCTCTACTAATGGTACGGTGGGTTTTTACTACCGTCCGCATCTGTGGACTCGCGTATTAAGACGTCATTCTTTAAATTTTTATCACCGTGTATTACAACCCGTCCGGTATATAAGCCAATTTACAAATTACGCTAATGCGTTAAGGACGAGGAGGGTTACATTTAGGGGAAGAGTACCCGTATTTACGTGGAGGAGGAGTGGAAAACCATTTAAGAAAAACAACTTTTAGTACATCCGACCAGTAACTCTCGCCTCCCCGTCATCGGCAGTCTAGTCTACTGCGAAGGTAGCGCGTTAGACCACGTGGCCACTGAAGCAGATATTTTTAAGTTACGTCACGTGTTCACACACTGGGTTTCTTTAGGTTAAATTGATCCTCACTCTGGTATAACTTTGAAGACAAATCTCAAAATAAAAGCGAACAAATACATAATAGACATGATATTTATTCAAAGTTACAATTCTTTTTAATTAATAGGCCGTGATATTCCGGCTTGCTAAAGACAATGAGATCAGGGTTAAAATTCCGCTTGGGTTTTATAAGGGTGTTTTTTTTCGTTAAATGGTTTCCCACTCTCCTTCCACGTGAATGCGGGTATATTACCTCTAAAATGCTTCCTTCCTCATCCCCACCCTTTTAGAGTAATTATCATATATGCTTAGGCTATAACCTGAACAGGTAGTAATATGAGGCGATAAAAATAAATAGTAAGCTATGAAGTAAATAACTTTTTTCCTTAAAAAAAAAAAAGAAGCAAATAGCTTAGTTGTTTGGAAGACCAAAATCCCAAAATTTAGTTCGAGAATCAAATAAAATATTCACAACAAATTGTTTTTGATTAGGATATTTACAATTTAATTCTTGTTTTTTATAGGTAGACACCAATGCTCGACGCGTACACACATTAAACAAAATACATCCCATCCCTCCCTTTTTTTTCAATTGAGTTGGGTTTTTTTCTAGGGTTGAATCAACACACTCATCATGGTAGGTAATTCCCCTCCCATACCTATGCTCCCCCCCTCGTCCACAACGCTGACTGTACATTTATATCTGCCTCTCTCTCTTTCTCCCCCGAATTCGGGAATGTCACCGTGTTTCATGCCAGGCAGAAGCGTTTTTAATTGCAAGCAACCTTTCCCTCTTCATCCACACGCAACCCTCCAACCCTTCATATTTCCCCTCATTCAAGTACGTTTTTTCTGTGTCCGCTACTGTATGGTGCTAATCAGGATGCTTCACAGGCGACAAGTATTTTTCATTCCATTCAGATTCAAAACTTTTTATTTTTCCACTCTTGTTTTAATTCCGTTTATATGAGAAACTTGTGTGCATGGAATCAGATACGTATATCCCTTTCGCTTCCTTTTATTTTGTCCATTATTTGTTTCTTTTTGATGATCTCTCTTTTTTAACTCGTTGTAGGGGAAAAAAATCAAAATATAAAAGGTTATCTCAAAAATGTAAACTCATAACTTTTTTTTTTCACAAAGCTGCAAATTTCATGTTTTATACTCCAAGAATTGCTTAGGCAAGAATACGTATATTTTAAATGAGATTCAAAAAGTTCACAGTCGGATTTCTGTAGTGAACAAAAACTCTTTTTAGTCAAAATATAGAAAAAAAATTGCTCCATTTTATACATATGGCTTACTTTTTTTTTACACAAAGCAATCTCCTTATATCCTGAATATTTGCGGTGGGCATTGCTTAATTTGAAAAAAAAAATCTTCATCTTCATTTATCGACGTTGCCTACTTGGATACTATGAAACTGTTTTGCAAAATGGGTTGCATCTTAACTTGAGGCACCCAGGAACTCCATGCACTATCACACTTAGTCACCAATTTACGAAATAGAAAGAGAGGGAGGTAAATGAGAAGTTCGACCTGAGAGGGCTCTTGTATATGTGCTGATAGCCCTTTCCCTCTTCCTCTGACGAGTTTATACAGTCACTTTAATATTTACGCTTTAAAAACATTGACTTGATTTTTCAATTATACCTTTTTATTGTTTCCAATTCTAGTTAGACATTTGTTACCACATACTTTTTTAATCTAAATACTGGCAGGAAGACTCCTACAGAACATTTTCGTGACCAAGTCAATTAGCCTAAGTTGTAGATAATTTATAAAAAAAACACGTTTAAAAAACTACTTTGAGATAAAAAAATTTTTTTGTGAAATTGTAAGACATTTTAGAATTATTTAATAGTTTATGGTTTCTGTTTTCACTTTATATCTTTAAAACTAACTGGACCCCCCCCCCCCCCCCCCCC
>CABFWO010000634.1:143057-154583 GCA_902155825.1 Timema genevievae | reverse complement strand
GGGGTTTTGTTTTATACGCAGCGGGGGGGGGGGGGGGCAGGAGTTATGTTGATGTTGCAGTTGCTAGCCTCAAAAATGTGTTGATATTAGCTTCTAGTATTAGTATTTAAGTGTACAGGATAAAGAGGGTGAAAATCCAATTTTTACTCAAATATCATCTTTTAGACAATCAAGGCACCTTTCTAGTGAACTTTAGATCATAGTTAAAAAATCAATTTAAATTAATTTAAAAAAAAGTATTTGCTGGTCTCCTTATAGAGGTTGAGATATAAAAGTTGTCCTGTAAAATTTGTGTAGTGAAATTTTACTCTTTTTTTCCCCTTGCACCCTTTACTAATAAAACTTTTTTTTTTCAGTTAGTTATTCACTTATTTATCTATTTATTTATCTCCGTTACGGTAAGTTAGGGAGGTTGGTCCAAAGCTCTACAAGGAACATGATCCAGTACCTAGAAGGGCCTCATATAATTAGGTTAGGTATTTGTTTTTTAAGCATCGCAATGTTACTTAAATACAGTTATTTATTATTGAGTTTAATTTAATTGCTGCAATTGCTGCCTTAGAGGTTAATTAAGTTGTCGTTTGTTTTCTGACATAGCCTCGTGTAATAATGGTGATTTAAAGACACTCATTAAATAGTTAATTATATATTTTTCTGCTCTGAGTTGATCAATACAATTAGTTCAACCATTACCCACTTCGGTGGCCGCATGGTCTAACGCGCTACTTTCGCAGTAGACTTGACTGCCGGTGACGGGGAGATCGAGGTTCGAATCTTAGTCGGGTGTATCGAGATAGGTTTTCCCAAAACGTGTTTTCACTCTCCCTCCACGCAAATGCGGGTACACTTCTCATAAATATATAATCCCTAATATTTAAAAACATTAGTGTAATTAGTACATACCAGAACGGATAGTAAGACGCGGTGTTAGAAAACTGTATCAAAGTAGAATATAAAATTTTAATATAAATAAACATATATAGATTTATTAAATGGTGATACAACATTCTAATAATTTCTTTTAGCATCACTTAAGTTTAAATTATTTCTTTTAAGGCATTTGTAGAGTTATTTTAGCTACAATTGGGGGGGAAGAAGCTTTCAGAAGAAAAATAAACTTTTTTTTTTTGCTGTCAATAACTTTTCTATAAAATTATTATATAACTCCACGAGTGTTGATAAAATTTACTAAAAGTAGCAAATGCAGTTCACATGACTTGGTATGTGAATACGTGAAAGTAGATCTACTAACTTTTCTAGCTGTAAGTTAAGAAGCTTCCTGTGAAAGTAGGACTGTAGAGCTGTAATAAATTTATAACAAAATCAACAGTGAAACTTTATATATTTATGAACGTGGCACAGTGAGAACGTTAAAAAAATACCTTGGCCAAGTAGTGCAATTAAATTGCCACCAATTACTGGATCCGCACGGAATTTTTTTTTTCTCTTTACAATATTGACTCTACACACGCACACAAGCGCGCTTTGCCTGGACCAACATAAATTAATGAATAAAAATGTACAGTTAATTAGATGCCTAACGAAGTAGGCGGTACCGGGAGGGTGGCGCGTAAAATAAAAAAAAGTAATAATAATACTGCAGAGGAAAGTAAAAAATAAATTTAAAAAAAAAGTATCACATTCCCTTCCTACTTAAAAAAAAATCCTCCGAGCCGACAAAGTCCGTCCATAACTGACTGTGTTAATCAAACTGTCAGCTGTATTTTATTCGTATGGCAATAAAGTATGTTGAAGTTGGGGAGGCTATTGAGGGGGTATATTGAAACTAGGTGGTGGAAGTGGGGGGTATAGAATTGAGGGGGGGGGTGAGGTAAATGGGAGGTATGACTGGGGAATATTTGGACAGTCAAGGGACTGTCCACTTCCACCCCTTTAAAAAAAAATAACACAAAGCTCTGGTCACCCACCACAAGGATAAAACTAACACGACCACTGTTTGCATTTCATCCCTCTCCTACACACACCCCTTCCACCCACTTCTCTACCAATCACCCTCAAAAACCTTTAAAATAACATTCCAATATTGGGGTGATGTCATGTCCCCACGAGAACTAGGGCATGAAAAAAACTTCGTTCATAAATATTCCCAGTAAACGTTATATTAAAAAATAAAATAATAGAAACTTTTTATTTGTCGCCCTTTCTGAAACTAAGTAGCTCTGATATTATTCTCTTGCAGTATATTGGAAACAGCAGATAAAAAATAAAATGTAGAAGAGGAGAACATATTCGACTGTGTTTTTAAGAAAAGCACAAACACCAAAATTGTATTCTAGCTCGATAAATTTATTTGAAATATTAAATCATCTTACATTGCTAAAGTTATCATAAGCCCGAGAAAAAAAAATGGTGTTGTTTTGTCAATTTGCATAAAATTATTCCATTAAAAAGAATTACTATTAAAAGATTTATGTGAAAGGTGTTTGAAAATATTGTTTTTTAAAGGCCTAAGCTAAACTATTAAAATTCTCTTAGGGGTGTTCAACGGCGTTTTGATTATATGTTTAATTTTTTTTTTTTTTTGTGAGGGGCTGAAGGTGGAGATGGTCATTTGTACCCTCTCAATTAACAAAATTTAACTAAAATAAGCATTGTTGGTTACATTAGTTATTTTTTTAATTTCAATATGAAAAAATATATTTATTGAAGTAATAAGAATTTATTAGTAAAAATGACCAAAAGTAAAATTAAATAAGTATGTTTTATATCAATTAATTTGTTAAGGAAAATCCCCAGCCCTTTGTATATTTAGAATAAAAGTTTGTTTATCAAGCGATGACAAATGGTTTGCCAATAAAAAAATATGGAGCTTCAACAACCCTAAAGGGACACCTCACCACATATCAACACATACCCTAAGTAGGTAATACAACTTGAAACAGACATCGCATTGTATTGTGTGGTTTTCTTCATATTTCTTTAAAAAATATACAATAAAAATTAAATACTTTTATTCTAAATTGAAAATAAATAATACGATGCATCACACAGACTTTCTTTTATCTTAAAATAGAGCCATTTACTAAAAACTCGTAAGATTGTGAAATTGAATAGTATACGTTGTTGCAGAAACACTCCACCAAAGAGCATATAATAATAATAATAATAATAATAATAATAATAATAATACTTTGCACCGCATCTTACTACCCGTTCTGATTATACGCTAAAGTACTACTTACACTAATGGGTTGGAAATTTGTAAGATTGGATAAAGAAGGAGTGAACCCACATTTGCGTGGAGGGAGAATGGAAAACCATTTAAAGAAAACTACCCCAAGTTCACCCGAGTGAAATTCGAACCTTGATCTCCCCGTACTCGGTAGTCTAGCTCAACATGAAACTAGCGCGTTAGCCAACTACGCCACCGAGGCGGGTAAGAAAATATATAACAATAATTTCAATTTCAAAGACCTTGATGTATATATATTTGTTTATAGCTTAGAAATTCTTGATTTAGTCAAAATATATTACAACTTTTTTATTTGTATTTAATAGTACTACAACATTACAATGCTAAGTAATTTTGTTAACTAAAATAGTCATGGAAATGATCAAAATTGTAAATTTCTGCCTAGGTAAATTACCCTCGAAGTAGTTTTCATGGAATAATAAGCGTTGTAATTTGGTTTGCATACATACAAAATTTAGTAAAAATTGTCACCCGCCTCGGTGGCGTAGTTGGCTAACGCGCTAGTTTCATGTTGAGCTCGATTGCCAAGGACGGGAAGATCGAGGTTCGAATCTCGGTTGGGTGAGGATTTCCTAAATGGTTTTCCACTCTCCTTAACCGCAAATGCGGGTTCACTTCCTCTAAAATTCAACCTTCCCAATTCCTAACCCATTAGCGTAATTAGTACCTAAGCGTATAACCCGAACGGGTAGTAAGACGCGGTGCTAAATAATAATAATAATAATAATAATTGTTATAGTATATTTCGAAAATATCAAATTTTTCCCTTGAGTAAACAACACTTAATTTTATGGTTGTATATCTAATCCCCAAAGCTCCTCGGGAGGAGCCTTCTCAAAGCCCTAGATATCAAGTTATAGCTTTATCGGTAAAATGGTTTCAGCTATAGTCCGAGATACACACAGATGGCATTGCGAAAACTACTTTTTATTATTTTTAGGGGGTCATGAAACGTCAACATTTATAAAAAAAAATTGAGTTCCGAGGGGTCGAGATAAAATAAAGATAAAAATACAGGCAGTGAAATAAGAAATGCAGAAAACATCTCGATGTGTTTTCTGGTTCAATTGTAACGGTTAATTTAATTTCCCTATTAATCGACCAGTGATATTTGCTCTTAAATTGGGGTGAAAGGGGACGCGAGAAAAGGATTTTTTGCAGCTGTTTTAGCAAAAAAAAAATGTTGGTCCAAAATAAATCAAATATTGCCCCAGTAGAAACATAAAAGTTTAATTTTCTTCACACGATGATATCAACAGTTGTATGAACATGGCGGCATTAGATGAGAAACTTTTTGTTAAATGAAGAGAAAAAGTTTTCATTAAATTTCTGGACACCCTTGACAGATATTCAACAAATGTTGATATCACCATGTGAAGAAAATTAAACAATATGTTTCCACTGGACCAATATTTGATTTATTTTAGTTAAAAAAAGTTTTGCTATAAAAAACTGCAAAAAACATGGGATATTTTTCGCGTCCCTCACCACCCCACCCTAAGAGAAACTTGATTTATTCTAAAAATAGGGGTTGTACATTTTTATAAACTTTATAAATCTACACATAGCTATTGGTCCAGACGTTGAGTAGGAATACAAATATTAATAAAGCCTTAGGTGAACGGCCCCCAAAAATTCTTCTTCTTGATGTTCACGTACTAGGAAAAAAGACCACAGCCCATATAAGTTGGTATTTCTGTTTGGATTCGTTTAGTTCCGTACCTGATCCTGGACTTGAATATTTTACTGCTGAACTCACTTCACAGTGCTATTTTAGTTTGTAATGTGTGTTTTGAAACAAATCTACGTTTGGCAAGACTGCGTTCAAGACCGCACGAATCACCAATATGCCTCGCTACTCTGAAGGACCTAATCAATTTATTAATTAAAAAAATTTCAATTTGGATATGCGCGTAACCCGAACCAAGATGTGGTGCAAAAGATTTCTCCATGGAGTTAGCCCACAAGTAAGCTATACCGACCGAGCGGCCGCCACCATTAGCGATGATAATGCCAACATTTTGTGGATATAGGGTGTCATATGGTCATCACAATGAACCGTACGGCCATTAATCTCAGTTTTTTTTTAGACCTGAGCTGTTAATCATTCAAGTAGCTCCTCATTTACCCTCACGAGGCTGAATTGACCCGGTTACAGACAACACTGCTTCACAGAAAAATTCTGGAAGCACCGGGAATCGAACCTGGGGACATCTGGATCTGTAACGAGGAACCACTAGATAACAGAGGGGGGAGGGGGGGGAACAACTTAATTCCTCTCAACCGTAAAATGCCAAAATAGCAGCTCGCCAGTCGTATGGTAATCACAATAGTTGTCGAGCACATTTTCTGGGTCAGCATTTCACCTTCAGAATGAGTTCTCTCCTTTTATCAAAGATTTGTAGAAGGAAGTAGGGGGTGGGGGTGGGGGGGATCAGGGGCTCTAGGTATGCTCATTTAGGGCGGACAAAGAACACGCTACCGAATAGCCTTTCTTTCGAAGTATCCTTGCCCTCCTCCCCCCCCATCGCTACCCCCTTTTTTTGATCCCACACACACTTTTACCTTCTTTTCTGAAAAGAATCTTAGAGGGTAGAATTGCCCTACTGGGGTCTATTCTGATCCCCCCTCCCCCCATCACCCCTCTCCAAAACCCTTGTGCGCGTGCACTCTCGAAACCCTTTCACCCTCATTCTCTCCTTTAACCGTCCATTTCCTCGAGAAGGTTTCTCGTAACGTTCCGGTCTCGAGCCACATTAACAAGACGAGGCGGGCTGCACGATCAGAAGTGCGGATCACACGATCAGATAGTCACCATGCTACACGAGTAGGGAGGGCTATAGAAGGAAATATTGCAATCACACGATCAAAGTTACACTCCATGTTACACGAGTAGAGAGAGCTATAGAAGGAAATATTGCAATCACACGATCAAAGTTACACTCCATGTTACACGAGTAAGGAGGGCTATAGGAGGAAATATTGCAATCACACGATCAAAGTTACACTCCATGTTACACGAGTAGGGAGGGCTATATAGGGAAATATCGTAATCACACTATCAGTTAAACTTCATGTTTCACAACGTGGGAGAATTTTTTTTTAGCACCGCGTCTTATTACCCATTAAACGTGATACGCCTATGTACGAATAGCGCTAGTAAATTTAGGTATTAGGGAGGTTATATTTATAGAAAGTGTTGCTGCATTTGCGTGAAAGGGGAGTGTAAAACCTCCCTCAGTACACTTGACCAAAATTCTAACATCCATATCTCCGTCATCGGTAATCTAGTCTATTGCGAGAGTAGCACCTTAGACTATCTGGCCACCGAAGTATATAAAGAGGGAGAATTAAGAAAGGTTAAGAGCGCATCGCACGATCCATGCCACACAGTAAATCAATACCACCTAGTGGGGAAGAACCACGTCACACGATCAACGATTGGATCCGTGATACATGAGGAGTGGAATAAAAAGTTGCATGCCGCACGAAGAGTGGAGGCCACGGGACTCGAACCCCAACGTTCACTTACCCATGGAGGTGTCCAACACGATCATTGGCTCTACTTTCAGCCATAAATAAACTAGAATCGAAAATATAGTCGCTAAAACCACACACTTCCCCCAATCCATGGAAAATACCATAATCTGTCCCAAGCGGAGTTTCAACTTTATAGCATCACGTGTCTATCAACTTCGTGATATAGTCTGCTAGAAACCGGTAATTTACACACACAATATTGCACGTGGATCATTTTTGACTAAACATTAATGGAGATAAATATTTAATAAAAGTTCCCAATACTAAACATTGTTAAAATATTAAATGAAAAAATGGTATTTGGATTTAAAAAAACTGCAGTGAAAAGGCCGTTAGAATGACTTTACAGATAAACATTGTACACAACTCTTCATTCTGTCATAAGTTTGTCGCTTTGTCCCACATCGTCACAGCGGAGAATTTCGAGTAATCACTCAAATACGAAAGTACTGCACACATTTCTGGCATATCCTGGTCTTTTCTTTTCCCTTTTACTCCCATAACCAGCGCGTACACACACAAACGCAGATGCGAGCTGAGTTAAGCAGAGAAAAAAAAAGACACTTGTTTACTTTCCCCCCAAGGATCTAACTAAATTGTGTCATGAGTCATCGTTGTTTCTTACTTTCACAGGAAACAGGAGGGACATAACACTGGAATGGTGGGTGAACTATGGTGCATGGAAGGGGGGGAGGATAATAAAGGAGAAGATGTGAAATAGATGGAGAGAGATCCTTTCGTGATGAACAGTAATCGAGGCAATGTCTCTCCAAAGTGCGTTAACAGAAGAGTTGACTTAACATCTTGCCAAGGTAGTCCCCACTCCCCACCCCCCAATTACCTGTCGTGGGACAAATGTTTCTCTCTCTCTCTCCCTTTCACTCTTAGAACCACTTAGTCGAAAGGGGGATGTGGAAGGAGAGGTAGGAGAGTGGAGGGTGTAAGGTCGTTACAACATTCCGCCAACAGACATCGCCAATTACACTTTACCTTTTCACAACCCCTACTTCTCGTGGCGTCATGCACTGATGGTCTTGAGATTGGCTGAAAAAAAAACTACTCTAAGTGGATAGGACAACACAGGACTTAAAAAAACATTGGATTAGTTTTCCTTCAACTACCAATGGGAGCCACCCATCGTGGTGAGATAAGTTACAAAAGTTTACAACTCCCGTATTTTATAAGATATGAGTGTTTTTTTTAAATATCAACGTAAAATTCATTGAAGACATTTTAATAATAACTGTAGTCTGTATAAAATGGTAAATACATTTCTTAGTATGTCATAACTTCTCCAAACTATAATTTAAGTAAAGTACATATTTTGATGAAGGTCTATCCATGCATGTGTCAGTGAAAAAAGCTGGGGGGAAAACGTTTAGTTCATGCCAATAAAAATTGAAATTATTGAGTATAATATCTTTGGTGACATTTTTCCAATATATTACTATTATTTAAACTAACTACAAACATAATTTAAATTATATTGTAGTTTGAAACTATTGGTAGAACTGCATTTGTGTGTCCAAGAGATTCTTTAAAGTGTTTCTGGTTTTGTGTTCAGGAGTATAGATTCTCTTAAGATACATCAACATTAAAAACTTAAGAAAAGATAGATGAATTATATTTAACTGAAAATACACAAGAATAAAAACACTTATGTAAAGTGTTGATAAAAGAGAAAAGGTATATATTAATTTTAAACGTTCATGTAACTATTTTAATTTTATATTATTTTAAATTACTTAAAAAATTATGTGGCTTCTAAGTGAGTACACTTGATCTTAAAAGAAAAAATATTTATTTCGTGTTAATTGTGACTAGTTCGTACTATTTTTAGCGGCCAGAAGGAATACAGAAATCTGGATATAACATGAGGATCGACCCAAAAAAAATTCGAAAGTAATTATGTGCAGTAAAGGAGAAACTAATCAAAAGGATATAGAACTTGAAGAAGTAAAGCTTCCGCAAGTAATGGAGTTCTGCTGCCTAGGAAGTAAAATAACAGAAGCAAGAACCACATTATAAGTAGAATAGCGCAAGCAAAGTAATCTTTTCATAACAAGAAGTTATTACCAACCTCGACAGTCGACTACACTGGATATCATCTCTGAGGTAACTGCCTGGTTACTATTGGGAAACAGCGTTGTCATTTTATCGTTTTCGTGTGGTCAATCTCCCCTCAAAAATAAGACAAGTTTCGCAACACTGGTTAATCGATTTTGCCAGAAACGCACGGTATTAGTACTCGCATCTTTCGATTACGTTGGTTGAATTCCAACTTTTATTCTTGCGAGTGTTAATTCATAATGGCAGCAACTAAAAAGTTGTCAGAGAATGAAACAAAGTTTGTTGAATTATCTGAATAATCTGAGTGTTTTTGATACTTTCGCCCCGTTGATTACAAGGACAATTAATGGTACGGCACCCCACAGAGTCTTTCTTGCTTCTTAACCCAAAAATGGAGCCATTATACTATTATAAAGCCACATGGCTAATTCACTCATTCCCTGACATTAATGTTTACCCACTTATAGATGATATAAAAACTTTGAAATTTGGAAAACTTATAGCTTCTGTCCTGTGACTGACGGGAAGGTTCCAAAAAATTAAAAATTTTAATTGTGGCTAAACGGTAAGACCTATCAAAAAACGGATTGCACCAGCAGCTACGGATTTGGCGAGATAGAGCTAGATATTTTGATTTTAGGTAAATTTTGCACATTTTCACATATTTTTTAATTTTCTGTCATACTTATAGACAATTAGAATCATAAAATTTGACAGGAATATTGGCACATCCAATTTCCATAAGCCTGCCAAATTTGATGACTGGGGGTTTGGAGGCGGAGCCCCCAAAGAGCAAAGCGTGTTTAATTATAATAGCACAAATTGGACGGTACAATAACTTCCATATCCTATTCATTACTTTTAAAATAATCATAGAAACAAACTTGAATCAAAATAGTTTTAGTGGATACTGAGAAAATCGATCCTCTCTCTTCTTGCCCATAAGTAAACCACCTTTAATATAAGGGTTTGATATCTAATTCCTAAAACTACTCAGTGGAACCTTATGAGAACCCTAGATGACAAGTTTTAGCCCGATCGGTAAAATTGTTTAGGCTCTAGTCCGAGATACAAACAGATGGCATCGCAAAAACTACTTTTTCTGTTTCAGAGGGTAATGAAACGTCGACGTTTTTATCAAAATATTGATTTTTTTTACGATAACAATACTTCTCTCTCCGAGGGTTAAGAGAAAATAAAAATGAAAGCTTCTTCATCGAGGATGTGTTTATTTCATTGAACAATAGCGTGGAAGGAACTAAGAGAGAATCGACATGGCTAAATTAAAATTAATTATTTTACCCACTACTTTAGATGAGATAAAAATTATTCTTAAGATATTTAGTATTAAAAAAATTTTCAAATCCTCTCAAAGAGAATTAAATATTATCTTGTTTTTTTTATTTCTATAGTTTTTCTTAAATGCTTTTTTTTATGAATTCCCAGGGTTTTTTTAAGTGTAACGAAAAAAACACGAAAGGATGTAAGAGAGTTGAATGGGGGAGAAAAGAAAGAAAAGATCTCTTCGAAAATTATCTGCTCGGTGAAACATCCTCCCGGTTGAGGTTGTATGGTACACTGCCTTTCAATATGAGCGCTATTCGCAGGATGCTAGGGCTTGCCAGTGATTACATTGCTTTGGTCTGGAACCTGCAGCCTCTCGCTTACAATCAGTGGCGTACCAAGACTCACAGAAGGGGATAGTATGCTTTTGTTTTGGTTTTTAGTGCACCTAATATTAATACTCGTCCGAGGGCTGTGGATGGATTTTTCACTCCTTTTGACCTAAGGCTATCACCAACAATTTATCTCCAAGGTGGATTGTGCAGTGCTACCTTGAACTACGATTTCCCTCCCAAGGTGGATTGTGCACTTCTACCTTGAACTAAGATTTCCCTCCCCAAGGTGGATTGGTTATTGCTGTAGTACAGACTGTAGTTCTACTCAACTCCCTATCCAAACTAGCCTAAACTAACCCAAACTAACTTAAGCTAACCCAAACTAACCCAAACTAACCCAAACTAACCCAAACTAACCCAAACTAACCCAAACTAACCCAAACTAACCCAAACTAACCCAAACTAACTTAAGCTAGCCCAAACTAGCCTAAGCTAACCCAAATTAACCTAAAATATCCCAAACTAACCCAAACTAATCCATACTAGCCCAAACTAACCTAAACTAACCCAAACTAACCTAAACTAACCCTAACTAACCTAAACTAACCCAAACTAACCCAAAATAACCCAAAATAACCTAAACTAGCCCAAACTAACCTACACTAACCCAAAATAACCTAAACTAACCCAAACTAACCCAAAATAACCCAAGCTAACACAAAATTACCCATAACATAACCTAATATAACCTAACATAGGCTAACCTAGCCTAACCTTCATTTTCCATTTTTAACAAAGTCATTATAAATTTAATTTTTACTGTGCAGTTCGTGTAAGGGTATTATTACCAACCCCAGATGAGCAGTTCCGCAATTCGTATGCACCGGCTTGGGCATGGCTCTGGTTAAAATCACAAATGATATTCACACTAAAGAACAACCACGTGTGCTACAATTAGTTTAAAATAAACATCCATTCAGCTTCCTACACAAGGAAATAAATCAACGTTGCAAGCGATGCTATCAGTTAAGTGTGTGTGTGTGTGTGTGTGTGTGTGTGTGTGTGTGTGTGTGTGTGTGTGTG
>CABFWO010000634.1:127249-142615 GCA_902155825.1 Timema genevievae | reverse complement strand
CCGTGGAAACGAGGACTTGGTTCCCTATTCACAACAACTTGCGAACTCGAAAGGTGTATATTATTGTGCTAAAAGAAGGGGAGGAGGGGTGGGGGGTTCTGCTTTACATTTTGATACTTTATGGAAGTTAAACGCAAACTTCTTCGAACAATTAGTCTAGGCCCACGTGATCTAAGGCTTCACCCGCACAATATACTCTTTTTTTTTTAATCACCGAGTCATCTCGGTCGGGTGAACTGGGGGTAGTTTTTCCTAAATGGTTTTCCACTCTCCCTCCACGCAAATGCGGGTTCACTTCCTCTAAATTCAACCATCCCAATTCCTAATCCATTAGCGTAATTAGTACTCAAGCGTATAACCCGAACGGGTAGTAAGACGCGGTGCTAAATAAAATAATAAAAAAAAATCACCGAGTCCTACTACCTGTTCAGACTATAGGCTATGCTTGTGGACTAAATACGCTAATGAGTTGTGGATAAGTAAGGTAATTTAAAGGAAGTGTACCCAAATTTGCGTCAAGTGAGATTGGAAAACATATAAGGGGAAAACCACCCTCATTCCACCCGACCGGGATTCGAACCCTGATCTCCCTTTCATCGGCAGTTTAGTACAACACTAGAGTGATGAATTAGGCCACCGAAGCAGGTCACTATATAATAGACTGACGAAGAAGGGGTTCGAATACCGGTTGGGTGTATGGAAAGTTAATATATAATTTTTTTTCCAGTCTCCCTCCATGTAAATGCGGGTACCCTTCCTCTAGTTTCAATTTCATCCATCACTAGCACAGTAGCGTGATTAGTACATTTTCGTTTAATCTAAATGGTAACCCTCAGCGTGACGTGTATTTCATTTAATTTTCATCTTCCTTTATTAAAATGCTAGCCAACATTAATAACAATAATATTATTAATAATAGTAAAATTAATAGAGTGCCGAAATACTGGCGAACAAATAAAATAAAAAGAGAAATTAATTAAAGATAAGTAGAACTCTCCCCCTCAGTCTCAATTCCAATCCTTTTTAAATGTTTGCAAACGTATTATTCATTTTCCCCATTATATTCTCCGTTTTAGTAATTAATTTAATAATTTGAAATATCTAACGTTTGCTTTCTGGACCAGCTTATTACAACAGCACTTGAGAATTTCTATGAGAGAGCGAAAAAACGTACCAATTTTGCTGGGAAAGGTATTTTGTAATATACCTTCCAGGGTTTTCTTACATGCCACAACCGACATGGGGCCGCCCAAAAATATGTAAAGAGAATAGATAGGTAGCGCTATTTGGAAGAATTTGATGATACCATTGCTTACGTCAGCCACGAAACTACGTCACCCAGTACACAGCAGTTGTGTCGTGCGGTCCATGTGTTTTGGGCGGTTCTTTCATTTATTAGTGTTTGCCTGGTAGTGATTTTTTTCATATATAGTTTGTTACTTTATTATGTTTACCACTCAAGTATCTGTTTTAATAGACTACTATAAAATACTGCAGTGATGTTCTAGTTAATGATTTAGACATTTTATTTAAAATAATTATTTATTAGTAATAACTATAATACTAAATATATATGCTAAATATAAAATGTAGTTTTATTGCTCTTCTCAAGCTATTTATTATTTTGTAATAGTTTTTCTTATTTATATATATATATAAGAATATATATATATAAGAATATATATATATAAGAATAGATATATATAAGAATATATATATATATAAAAGAATATATATATATATATATATATATATATAGAATATAGGACTTTAGGTCATTTATCCCTCGTTACAAGTCATTGTTGAACATTTAAACATTTTGGTAATTTATTTGAGTACGTTCTTCACTTTTTATTACGTGTTTTTAAACAGACATAAAAAATGCCTAGCTATGCTGTTGCACTCTGTGTAAATAATCGACACAACTGCAAGGGTAATAATATATCTTTCTACTCCTTTCCTAAGGGTTCAGACATTTGCCATACATGGGAGCTTAAATGTAAAAGGAAAGACAAAATTGATACAAATTTTGCTCGAATATGTTCCATTCATTTTGCCGAAAGTGACTTTGAAAGAAATTTACAAAGCTAACTATTTAACTTGTCCTATAAAAAAAGTCCTTAAATGTAGCGCTGTTTCTTCCCTATAATTCATTCTAACATCACATGCCAATATTTATTATGATAAACACAGACAACATCACTGTTATAAACGAGAAATCGCAAGGAGAGCGGCGGAGAGAATAGCAACTCTTTCCCCAAAGAAACTTCGCTGCGAAAACGTGCAACTACAGTTTGACGAAGGAAGTCCAACAAAACACTAATTGTATAGAGGAAAACATTAAGCCAAAGGAATATTTTTAAAGTCTAGAAAAAACTCTTAAATTAATACAAAATAAATTACGAATCCTGGAAATAGAAATACAGTCTTGTAAAGAACAGTGTAAAGAAGAGAAAAATCAACTCTTCAAAGCAATCTTCAGATGCCACTAAGAGAGAGCTAGAATGTAAAAAGAAATTCTCAAAAACAGTGAAATATGAATTATATTCTGTATTAAAAGGAATATTTACAGAAACACTGATACGATGGAAAGGGAAAAACTTCGTATTGGTCGAACGAAGATATTTTTCAAGCATTAGCATTGAGATCAGTCAGTAAAATATCGTATACACATGTCAGAAATAAAATGGGAATCCCATTACCCGGTATCTCAACACTAAGGCGCTGGACAAAGTCATTTCAATGTCAGCCTGGAATTTTGAAAAATGTGATTGAGATAGTGAAATCTAGTAATTATGATTCATTTAAAAGGCAGTGTGTAATTTCCTTTGACGAAATGAATGTTGATTCTAGAGTTTGTTATGATTCATGAAAGTGACATGATTCTAGGGCCTCACAAAAACACACAAATCATCATGGCGAGGGGTCTTAATAACAAGTGGAAGCAGCCAGCGTTTTACGATTTTGATGCACAAATGAGCAAAACAATTTTACTTGAAGTAATAATAAAGCTTGAATCAGCTGGATTTAGCGTTTTAGCCTGTTTATCAGATCTGTGATGGAACTATACCAGTGTCCGGAAGTCTTCGAGCATTTCCGAAGATAACCCACGTTTTCCTAATCCTGTAAATGATTCCCCAAGTGTTTGGGTATTTGTTGACATTCCACATATGATCTAACTTCCACGCAATCCCATTTTAGATAGCGGAATCACTCTTTCCTCTGAAACGACTGTAAACAAATAAGTGTTTCATTAACTGTTGGAGAAGGATTCTGGGGAATTCAAATTATGTCCAAAACATTCAGAAGTTCATCTTTTGGCACGTGGAAGAGAACGGCAGTGAGTTAAATTTACAACCCAATTACTTTCTCACCATACATCACAAGCCATTTTGTTCTTACTGGATCAAAAAGAAATATCTTAATTTGTAAATCTGGTTAGCGATACGTTTGATTTCTTCAACTCAAGTTTCCCAATTAATTGTATAACACTTCTTAAAAGTGGATAGGGTACGCAGCTTGAGGCACAAGAAGACATTTTGAACCGCATGGCCGATACGTGTAATAGCATGAGAGTTGAAAAAAGTACATCAATGTTACCCCTTCCAACGTGGATTTTTAATTTCCATAGCATCTCTTAAAGGACTATGGCGCCATTTTAACAAATGACGTTGTAGTTATCATTCTCAACATGATCATTATGATAAATTATACGTGTGAACAAATTTCTTCAATCTTTAGTCTCACTAAAAATGAATCATTTGAAATGATTCACTGAAAATGACACGTGATAACACGGCTTTAAAGCTCTGGCTAATGTACTGAGTGACGTCACACGCTCAGCCAATCGGATGTCTTCCTTCAACTGGCGCTACGTTCTATTCTATTTACATTGGGACCGACGGCTTTGATTCCCCTCCAAATGAAATTGTGCAACAGATTTTTATCGCTCAAGAAAAAAAATCTGCTGACTACCCGTCTGGGTTTGAACCAACAAACGTCAGGTCCTGAGGCGAGCACTTTACCCCATGACCTCCAAGGTCAACAGTAATCAGCCTAGATTCGTCTAGTGGATTGGCCCTCGTTTTGACCAAAAAAATATATTTTATCCTAAAAACCATTAAATAAAATACGGGCCTTAGCTTCTGTTCCCTTCCATTCCACTTTAAGGTGGGATGGAAGGGGACATGAGAAAAAAACCAGTGTCCTTGCAGTTTCTATAGTAATACATTTTTTTGGCCAAAAATAAATCAAATATTGCTCCAGTACAAATATAGAATTTGATTTTCTTCCCACGGTGATATCAAATTTTTTTTAATGTCTGTCGAGGGTGTTCTGGAATGTAATGACAACTTTTCCCCTTCATTTAAAAAGTTTGTTAGATAATTACCACCATGCTGATGACAGTTATTCAGGAACTGTTGATATCACTATGTGAAGAAAATTAAATTTTATGTTTGAACTAGAGCAATATTTTATTTATTTTGGCCAGAAAAAAATGTTTTGCCATCAAATCTGAGAGAACACTGGCCTTTTCTCGCGTCCCCTTACATCCCACTTTAATATAGGAGATCCCCCCGACTTGCAGCTACGTGAAGAGTTGGGCATCACTAAAAAAAAAAAATTCCCGCCATATACTTTTTTTTTTGTTTGCACAAGTTCTGTGTTGCGGGCAGCCACGGCGCGCTCGCTTGCAGTCCTCCACATCCTGGGGATGGGATGGGGGGTGAAGGGAAGTAGTTTATCTCGCACATCAACAGATTGACCCCCTACCACCACCCTTTTTTTTCCTCTCGCACCCGTTTACATTTTGTCTCCGCGCCCGCCAACGACTTGACATTTTGCCAGGATTCTAAGTCTTTCCCCATCCTTGCTAGCTCCTCTCACCCTCCCGCCCCCAGACCCTTTAGGTGTAATTGTTTGAGCATCGATTTAATATTTGTAAGAGGAGAGGGGGACTAAAAGGGGTGTTTTAAAGTATGCTGGATAGAGGAATGTGTTAATTGTATTGAGACGAGTGTAAATCTTTCGGCCACGGTTAACTGTGGTAGCTTTAGATATATTTTCTCGCGTATAGAACGTTTATTACCTTTTGGAGAGGGGGGGGTTTGCAATAAATATAAATAAAAAATTGTGGCTCATTTGACTCCGGTGGCCACTGTCAAACTCAACACTCCCTTGAGAATAAAAAAAGTTTTGCAATACAAAAAAAATAAAGTTTTTAATTTTCACTGCCTCTTATTACTCGTTCGGGTTATACACCTAATTTCGTAAATGTAGTAGGAATGAAGAATGCAGAATTTAGAGAGAATTTATTCGTAATTTAGCTATAAGAGAGTATGAAAACATTAAGGGAAAACCACCCTCAGTAAATTCTACCAGGATTTGAAACCCGATCTCCTCGCTAACGGCTGTCCAGTTCATCAAGAGGGTATCGCCTTAGAGGCTGGGGGTTTCCTAACATTTTGAGACCGCGCCGCCTTTCACGTATCAGACTGTCCGTGCGACGGCCCTGTACCCAATTTTTTTTTTTAATGCCTGACCTTGGCTCAGTCCATTTTCAGACTGTAGGGGAGAAAGTTGAGTACGACGTTACGCCAAGTTTTCAAGGAACATCAGAATCCGAAACTCACTTGAAGGGAGCGCTTTCACAAGGAAAAATATGATTTTTTTTCTTTTGTGATTTATTACATTCCTTAAGATATGTACACGTATTGAAAATTTACATGTTGCATTTCAAAATGCATTATAAGTTTTTCATTGTCACCGTGACGGCCCGAACATAGACCGGTGACGCCTCAGGGCATCGCGACTCACAGTTTGTAAACCCATACTTTAGACCATTCAGACCACCGAACCCAGATCACAGAATTATATTTGAAAACATTTTTATGTGAATTTAAAAAGAAAAAGTTTTGTATTTTAGACTGGCACGAGCTCACTTTTTTTTAAATGACGATTGGTTTGTCCAAATCTCCTTCCTCTAGCAGTGCAAGTCACACACATCCCCTGACCTTCCCTTCTAACAACTTTCCGAGAATAAATCAAAATTAAAACAAAGATTGTACCATAACAATTGGCGCCCAACGTGGGGCTCACGACAAGACGTACGGAGGTGGGTACGAGATATGGCACCCAAGTGAAGGCTACGACAGGAGGTGTACGTTGGAAGACGTAACAATTGGCGCCCAACGTTGGGCAGTTATATTTCCAAACATTCAGTACCATAACAAGATTCAATTTGAATCGTAACTGTGAAAACAAAATGGAGAGTGAAGATAAGCGTAAAAGATACGTTTCAATTCATAAGTGTATTTATAAACAAACGACCTACAAGCTAACTTATTATTTTATCACAGTAAGCCCAATAGGTACTGCACAGACATCCCCGGGACTTAAGTGTTCATTAATTGAAAAAAATACACCTATTCAATGGCCGCGTGGTCTAACGCGCTACTCTTTTGTAGGACTAGACTGCCAATGATGGGGAGATCGAGTTTCGGATATAGGTCGGGTGTATTGAGGTAAGTTTGTCCAAAATGTTTTTTCACTCTCCCTCCTCAAAATATTACCTTCCAAATCCCTAAAATCATTAACGTAATTAGTCTAAATTAGCGTAGCCCTAACGGGTAGTAAGGTGCAGTGATAAAAATAATAATTAAAGGAAGATCTTTCCGTTGTTGATTTTTATTGTGTTGATAATATTGAGGATTGTCACCAGTTAAGAATTACTTTTTTCTTCTTTTGGTTCGGAAATAGTTTCCTTATTTCTTTTTTTATCTTTGTTTTGTGTTGAAACATTGGCTGTGTTTGGATAACAGGAGTAAAACTTACAATATTAATGAAAATATGATTCAGCACACACCGGGAAATAACCAATCGAATCCAACTTGGTGGTAGAAGCCTTTACTATAGGATTAGGAAAAATTGTGCAAGCCATGAACCTCTTATAAGAGGTTCCTCTTTTAAACATTAGTTACCAATAACTTAACACCTCTTACAACCCCAACTCCACTCCCCCCTGCTCCCTCGGTTTAGTCGACGTTTGACTTATGGTCAGTCTGCCCTTGCATATAAAGTTGAAAAATAAATGGTCTGGTGCACAGCACAAACTTTCTCTCGTTTTTATCTTAGAATAGACATTTACTAAAAACTAGTAATATTTGTGAAACGAAATGGTAGATATACACAATGTTGTATAAACACTACACCAAAGATTATAAATGAAATAATATACACTGTTACTTACTTAATATATGGCTTTAGGAACTAGAAACAATGTTACAAAAAATGTGAGAAAAGATCATTGTCCACCAAAAGGAATAAGAATCAAATTCATTTTCAAAGACCTGAATTAAAATGAATATATTATATACATATTAATATATATTATATATATACTTATAGCTCAGAAATTAGTTGAAATATATTTTTATAAAACCAATAAAGTTTGTTATCTTTATTTACAGCTTAACAATGATAGGTTAAATCGTATCTCAAATAGTTGCTGAGAAATGATGAAAGTTAGAAAATCTCCCCCATGTAAAGTACCCTCAAAGTCATTTTCCTTGGGAAAATGAGACTTTCCTTCTTGTGTATAGTGATAAACAATGTCTAGATCTAAAATGTAATCAAAATTGTTAGAGCGAAATTCAATTAAATATAGTTTTTCTCTTTTTGACCTTCAGTAAGCAACCCTTAAATTTATGGTTGGACATCCAATTCCAAAAACTCCATAGGGGGACCTTATTGAAACCCCAGATACCAAGTTTTAGCCCAATCGATAAAATAGTTTCAGTTCTAGCCCGAGGTACAGACAGGCGGCATTAAGAAACCTATTTTTTTTTCGGGGTGTCATGAAAAGTCGACCGACATTTATGAAAATCTAGAGATAGATTATTTTGACGATCACAATACTTTCTCTACGAGATGTTGAGAGAAAGTAAAAACTTGTGTGTTATTTTATAAAACTAAAACATGTCTGAAACAAATCAAATCGAAGAGAAGAGAATGTTGCTGGGAATGTCAGTCAGGCAGTGTGTCAGAATGGTTTGTTGAGGACAGAGAGAGAGAGAAAAGAAGAAAAAATAGTTGAGGGTGGATTGAGGAAGGGGGGGAGGGGTCGGGGTTCTCAATAGCAAATGACGCTTCCAGTATTTCCAAGCGGGCCCAGAGATGAAAGGCATCGACTGTCTTCTGGTTACCATTCCAGTCACGCAGACATAGACCATCTTCCTGGAATCGATACTGGCCGGAGTAATCCGCGCCAACGAGCTACTGGGAAGAAGAGAGGAGTTGGGTTAGGGTAGGGCCGCCTTAGGGGAGGGGGGGCCCTCATGCTAAAGGAGACACGAAAAAAAAAATCTATGTGGATTTTATAACCACTCCCCCTTTTCGCAACCGGAGGGAAAAAAAAAAGAATGAGGGAAATTGGAAAAGAAAACCTAGAAATTGGTTTATTTCTAAGGTGGATGGATACCTACGTAAGGAATAGAGGCAGAATTCTATGATGTAGTGTTTTGTGACATTGATTTAATCTTCCGAGTAGATTGGTTATAAGAGAAGTGTGGAAGTGATCACGGAGAGATCGTTCCAAGAGACTTTGATCTTTAATACCGAGGGAGACAGACCGTTGTAAGATTTAACATTACGTTAGCGCGCTTGACTACAAACTTGAGATTCCAGCTGGCTGCAATCGTACAAGTTTTTTTTATCGCGCATTATAAAGCTGACGGATTTTGTTTTATTTGACCTCGTCATTGTTTTTCGACCCCTAACCAATTAATTCGTTGATAGACCTTGGGTTAGGATCATTTTATCATCATCACTTTAACGCACAATTTTTACAAGTGTGTAATTATAAGCTAGATAAATAGTGATTCAATTAATTCAAATCATTACAGTTCACAAGTTATAAGAGGTCAAACTTGTTATTTTATGCCTTTTGCAGGCCTGGTAAAGTGATTAATGTATGAGGCTGAAATTTATTAAAATTAGTCATTCAATGTGGTGTACACAAATTTATATTATTATCATTTGCACCGCGTCTTACTACCCGTTCGGTTTATACGCACTTACGCTAATTTGTAATAGTAGGGTGATTGTAAGATGAAATGGAGGACCTACAGTTTAACATGGGATCCGAGCCACGGTGGAGGCCTGGCACTCCACACATTCACAAGTTGTGATTAATACACGTCTTGTCAGAGGTGAAGGAAGGGTTTGGCAATCAGAATTTATAGTATTAATATTATAAATAATTATACTATTTGTATCAATATTATTAATATTGTAATTATTAATCATACTATTAATAATATCACTAATAATAATATTTATACTATAAATTTTATATAAATTTTAACCCCAAAAAAATGTTATTGTCGAATGACTAAGGAAAATTGAGGAATACTGAACCAATATCTAAGGCTCACATAGTTGGTGGGGTCTGCTGATGTGTATAGAGTTAGATTTCCATCCGATTTCGAAACCGTTTTATAAATTCCCACCAAACTTGATATTTAGTTATCATATCGTCCGTCATCCCCTTGACTAAGTCAAGATGTTGAGATCATAGTTTTATAGAAAATGGCTCTAATAATTTTGATAAAAATGGATATCCGAAGGAGGGTTTTATGAGGTTAATACCACTGGATGATTTTTGTTATAACAATTACTATTCCACCTTAAAATTTATACTTGTATTTATTTACATATATAATTTGTAGCTCACCCACATCGGTGGATACACAGTTTGGACGCCATGCTCATCTAGTGTAGCTCACTGGCCACGTCTGTTTTTTTAGCCTGTAACTGCTAGGGAAGGGTTCGAATCCCGACCAAATATACTGAGTATTTTTTTCTTTTTCTAGAATGGTATCTCACTCTCCTTTTCAGATTTGGAAGTTGATTCCTCGGCTCTACCTCATTAGCGTAATTAAATGCAGAGAGGTGTTGACGAAAATTCTCAAGCTCGTATGTAAGTTCCGTCTCACCATTAATATAGACAGTGTAAATTCCATCCCTTATTAAATGGATTTTTTATTTCTATTATATTTTAACGTAACTATTTAAGTTAATAAAAAACATTATGAAGCAAAATAATTCATTAGAAAATTATAAAAAAATAATAATTGTTTCTCTACTACTTTATTGAGGTTTTTTTTTGTAAGCTTGACATATTTTATAATCGAGTCTAAAACTGTGCTCATGTTAAAAAAATGGGTTTAAATGTAACGAAATTGTTTTCATTATTATATTTAAATTGCTATAATGTATTATCTTCATGATTATTTATCTAAGGGATGATTAGGGAGGGACGCAATTAACATAGCGCCCTTATAATTATAGGACGAAATTTACATAAGCACATTTAATTATATGGCGGAATTTACATAGAGCTTATAATGAGAGGGCGGAATTTATCAAAACCAGCCAAGAGACCCTGTGGGTAACCGAGTAGATCTAATTTAACACATCAAATTAAAATGATTAGACCTGAAGGATTCGGCGTGAGGGATCGACTGAAAGTGTATATGAAAGGGGACTTCAGATGATTCCGGGAGGTCGGAGCGGTTTTATGTAATATGACCCGAGGGTGGGGTCACGATATTACGCCGATAACTCTCCGGCACAAAAGTCGATCTTCGATGTACAATCTCCCTTCACCCCTTCCCCCCCCTTCACCGAAAACCCTTTTCCTTTTTCAAACAGGCACCAGGGGAAATGAAAGCGTAGAGAGGGAGGGGGGATGAAGAGAAGATATTGGGGTGGAGGAAAGCTTGGTAACGGTTCTCGGTCAAAACTATATATAACAGGGGGAAGTCGTTACTCAAAAAGACTTGCCTTGCCCAACTTGGCTACAGAACTGCGTTATGCGAGGGACTAGACAAGTTCCTATTGTAACAAACAATAATTGCAATAAATTTGCGAAGAGAGCGGCTTTATCGTATTTTAACTTCCTCATATAAGGAAATTAATTGTATTCATGAAAATATTTGACCTCAAAATTATTATGTATCTTGACGTTGTATGTGTCCTCAAATTCAAAATAGTAGGTATTACAATTCGGTCTGACTTGACACTCGTTTGTCTGTTTATATTTGGGACTAAAGCCGAAATATATTTAGTTCAAACTTGATGTTTAGCTATTATAAAATGTACTTAATCTGAGGTCAAATTGTCACTTTGATTCCAGTTCTAAAATTATGGATAGTTTAAAAATGATAAATTTTGAAAATTCTTCATTTTTGTCTTGATCGCCTCTGTTCAAAATTAATATCTGGGAGAATGTTAAATTATAGATAACCCTATATACTTGTATTTCGGAAAACACAGATCTAACTGATCGCCAAACCCTTCCTTCACCTCTGACAAGACGTGTATTAATCACAACTTGTGAATGTGAGGAATGCCAGGCCTCCACCGTGGTTCGGATCCCACGTTAAACTGTGGGACCTCAATTTCATCTCACAATCACCCTACCATTACACATTAGCGTAAGTGCGTATAACTTGAATGGGTAGTAAGACGTAGTGCTAAATTATTATTATTAGCACCAACTTATTTTGAAAAATTTGAAATTTTAAAAAACCTTATTGATTTTTATTTTTAAAATTAGTAGGTCTATATAAATAGTATTTTGCATGATAAATAATATATTTTCGTTTATATAACTATATTTATTTTGATTTGCAAAATTTTAAAAAAAACGAAACCGTAACCTTGTCTGATTCCCATGTCCAGGTGTCATTTTTCAGAATTTACGAATATAATACTTGATTTAATCTGTAATATTTAGATCGTCTAGATTTCACAAGCTTCTTTATTTATGTACAATTAAATTGTAACTAATGAATGGTTTTTGAAAAATTGAAATCCAAACAAAATATGTATAGCATTTTGCTCACAATTTATATTTGAATAGTTTAATATGATCATCAAACTATATTTTTTAAGAAGAAAAGTTATTTAGTGGTAGTTTACTGATAATTTAAAAAATATATATTGGTTCTTAATTTAAATAGACCATGAGAATGTATATAGATTGTAGCATATTAATTATTTTCATTTTCATTTTAGTATCCATTAGAGCTATCAGAAGTTAGCTAGGCACACTAATAGAGTACAACGAGGAAGGTATAATTTGAAAGAAATACACCGATATTTTTATAGGGAGAGTCGGAAAACATCTAGTAGAAAACCACCCTAAGAACACCCGGCTCGTATTTGAGCTCCAGCTTACCCCATTAGCGGTAAATCCAGACTAGAAGATCACGACGCCTTATTCTGATTGACCACCGATGCAAATCCCTAGGTGTAGGCTTATAGTGCCTCTTAAGGATGAATGGGGAATGTAATATCTAGTCGTTCCCACATTCTTCCTCCCTTGCACCTTAATATTTTAAACGTCAGCCTTTAGGGTGAAATTCTTTCCTTTGCGCGGAAAAAATCTGTTTTATATATAAAAAAGTATAAAAACTTTTAGCTACAGGGCTATTTCACTCTTAAACTTTTTCTACAAGGCTTTTTCAACAACACAATATATTGCTAAAACATAATTTTGATATTTAAAATAATAGGCTTTTTAAGAAACTCGTTGTTTTATAAAGATAAAAAAATAACTTGTCCCTAAATTTATAAATTTTCTAATTGATGTAATCTCCGTATCACTTCTTAAATTCTTGTGAATGAGATTTATTTTAGCTAATGCCAATATGATATTATTGGTCAGTGGGCTTCAAGATGGATTATTAGTAATGTTGCCCACATGTTACTTAGCTGAAAGTCAAGATAGGAGATTGTCCAATGTAAAGAGAATAGAAGGTAGCGCCATATGAGTGAATACATCTGATTGGCTCTGAGATTGTGACGACCCTCGGTACACAAACCAGCACATTATATACACAAAACTATATGGGAGACAAACTAAGGCTTTAAAATTGGCTATAAGTCAACTCTTCCACAGTTATTGTTCTGCTCAAGAAAGTAAACACATCAACTAGTCCACCCAAACTTGGATTGCTCAGTGAAAAATCGTACTAAGTGATTACGACTCTAACTAACCTAACCTAACCTAACCTAACCTAACCTAACCTAACCACTTGATTTTAATACAATTCATGTGAAATGACAATGTAATATTTAATATTTTGACGACCAACTGTGATATCCGTGCTGTGAAATTTTACTACTTGATTTTATGGTGCAGGGAGAGGGGGGCTTACGGTATACAGTATGTACTTAGTAAGATTTTGCACTGAACAATCCAAGTTTGGGTGGACTAGTTAATGTTTCGGTGTATAGACCATCTGATAGGTTTACTTTCTTTCGCAGAACAATAACAGTGGACGAGTCGAGTTTCACCTTTAAAATTATGTCACATTTTGAAACTTTAAACACTAGATAAACCTTTAAAATCCACAGCAATTTACAATTAACATAATTACTCTACTTATTTTTAAAAAAAATAGGTATGTGTGGTATTAAAATATAGCTGCTCTGTACTGGGTAACGTAAGTAATTACATAATCTAATTCCTCCAAGTGTTGCTATCTTTATTTACATTGGGACTGTCCATGTTATTGGATTTACATTTTATTTAGCTGATTTTAAAGAAATAACATGGAAACAAAAAAGTTTCATTATTAACTAGTTTTATAAATAGCATAATATTGTCAATTTTTTTAAATTTTGATGTAAGGTTTGGTAAAGGCATTTTTCTTTTTTAAAATCTTTTTATTTGGTTTATTTATGAAAATTGCCTGTAGGAATCTTCCTGTCAGGATGTATATTAAAAAAAGAGTCCATGGAAGAATTTGTCTATCTATAATAGGAAACAAGAAAAAGATAATTTTTAAATGCAAGTCAATTCTGTCTAAATGCAAACAGAAGATAGAGTGTTTATACCCGTGAATGAAAGAGGGGAAGTGTTATTAGCGGATAGAATAGAGTCGTCACAGAGTGAACCGCTCATTATCTTCCATATCCTTATATATTTCGTACATTGGCGTATAAGTGCGATAGTGCTTTTTATAGAGACAAGTTAAGTTGCAACCCGTTTCGCAAAACAGCTTCGGATTCACCAAGTTGGGCTACGTCGCTAATGTCCGACCTAAGAGGAAATCCGGCAACTTTTTCTCAGACTCTTGAAACACGATGCTGAAGCCTTTATGTTCTAATTACCGACCGTCATTCAGACTTGTTATTACTACTACTGTTATCGTTACCCATCGTATTGGTATAGCGTCGTCATAGCACACGGTCTACTGAGCTCATTGGGTCGGTCCATACGATAATGGAGTCTGCGGGCTGGTTACCAGACCCTTATGTTTGCCATCGCCATTTTACGGTCGAGAATCTAACTACACTAAGTATTTGCTTAACATAAATGCACGAGTTGCTTCATGCATACACCAGCCGTACGAGTAGAGGGACGGGAGGGGAAGACCGAAAAGTTAAAACAAGCGACGCTCTCCAACGGTTAGACTTTTAGTTTTGATTGCGTCTGGTTGGGTTACGGAGTTCATATTCAGACGTTTGGGGAATAAAATAGTGTTCAGAGGGTTTTCAACCTCATTAAACGTTGCCTCTGTTGTAACAGAGTGGTATATTACTGGAATAGAGGTCTCTAGTTCATCACCAAATACAGGCGAATAAAATAGTTGACTTTTTTCCTTCTGTGTGTTAGTCTCGGTAAAGTCCAGTTTTCATAGAGGACTTATCAGAAAATTTACTAGAGATACTTTAACTTATTCATTTAGTTTTGGACTCTTTCCTTTATCCCAATTCAAATTTAAATTTGAAATGCTCGAGCTCTTCTAGTTATTAGTGTTTTTTCCTTTGTACTTAATACCAAAATTCAAGTATCTATAATATTGAATAACTTTTTTTATACGTTTAGAAACTTTAAAGGGGAAACCTTTGTATTTTCTGGAATTTTCTTTTGAAATTTAGGAATGTTCAAACCTTCATTGCAGTTTGAATAAGTCCTTATACCTGCCTAAAAAATTTCAATCTTTACCACATTTATAAGTATTTTATTATTTTATTTTTTGAAATTTATAAATCTCCCCATTTCACCAACCCCCACTTAAAAGAGTGAATGTATAGTACCAATTTGGATATTTGAACTGATCTTTAAATTCTGTCAAATTTAATTTTCTACCTACACTAGAAGGTTTTATTCCACTTATATACCACCCTTACCCCTATCTTACAGAGTTTCATTTTGAATTATACTATTTTCAGACTTTGATGTTTATTTGTAGATTCTAATAATCTCTAAACCTGTTTGCCATATTTCAGTTTTATACCACACAATGAAGTAGTTAATAATTTGGTAAATTTGTACCCCCCCCCCCCCCC
>CABFWO010000634.1:96342-119575 GCA_902155825.1 Timema genevievae | reverse complement strand
GGGGGGGGACTAAGGGGAGGAGGGGGTCGGAGTAGAGAGACTAGAAAATATTTCAGCAGGGAGGTGAGCTTAGTTATTAGTTGAGGGATGCAAGAATAATGCAGAGGAACGTAGATGTATGTATTACATGTTATAGAAACTAATTAAAATTTGGGAATGTGGTGGGAAGGTGGTTTGGGTGGGGAGAGAAGGGGGTAGGGGGTTTAAGTAAATATACATGCAACGTCCTATCTATCTATCTATATATATATATCAAATTTATAGAATAATATCTAAATACTCTACTGCTTAACATTAAAGAAATAGAAGAAGCCTGTTGAAAATGGTGCTTGGAAGTCCTCCAATTATCAGTTTAATTATTTAATTATCCCCCTTAATATGTACCAAAACCAACGATTATTTTTGTTAATAATAATAATAATAATAATAATAATACGTCCATCATAATTTAGAGCCAGAGAATATTATTATTATTATTATTATTTTTATTATTATTATTATTATTATTATTATTATTTACAGGACAGTATATTAAATGGCGAATTTAAAATTAGAAAATTGAAGTTATAATTTATTAACAAATAGATTTAGATTTACGTATCTATTTATTGTTCTGATTTGGAAATAAATGTATTTTTATTTTATATATTTTTAAGGACGCGCACAAGTTTGTACACGGCTTTTTTATTTTTTTAAACGAAATCTCAAACACAAAATATATTGAAAAAAATTAGTGTAGCTAAATTATTTTTAGTGGCAAGTTGAAATATGCAATTATTAACTGAGCCTTATTTTGCTAACGTAAACATATGTGAGTTTATTATTTAATTCCAATTTTTTTCTGATCCACTACCCTATTTGCGTTAAAATTTTCCAACTACTTAGCTCGGTCAATAGAGTGTCTGCCTACTGAGCTACGGGTCCCTTGTTCCGATTCCTGGCATAGCAAAAAAAATCTCTCATTAATTGTTATTATTATTGAGACCACGTATTACTACCCGTTCGGTTTGTACGCACTTACGCTAATGTGTAATGGTAGGGTGATTGTGAGATGAATATGGAGGACCTACAGTTTAACGTGGGATCCGAGCCACGGTGGAGGCCTGGCATTCCACACATTCACAAGTTGTGATTAATACACGTGTTGTCAGAGGTGAAAGAAGGGTTTAACAGATGAATCTGTTCCGGGACCGAGGATTGAACCCCGGACCCTCAGCACGGAAGTCTGACACCTTACCCCTAGACCACCAGGTCACCTTCTATCATTAGTGAAATGTAGGTTTCACCTATCACAGTGATGAATTAACGGCAAGGGGCTGGATGTTGTGTCTGTTCTAAATTTTAATTTAGTTTATAAGTTATATCATGATAAGATCAGTTTGTTCAGAGTGTACGTTTTATACCTCAAATAAACTAAAAAAAAAATTTATAGTGAACTTTCGGATAACCCGGACAGGTGCAATTTTTTTAAACGAAAAATAGTAGGACACTATCGTATTTAATTTTTTCACATTGTCTATTGCAGTTTTGTGACCAGATTTTCAAAAATATGTCATCAGTAAAGTTTCCTTAATTTTACTCCAGAAATAAAAGAAAACCTCCTCCAGGTATGACAGCATAGTATATAATTATATAGTATAGTTTCAAACGAAAACTTTCAAACCGTTTCAACTCTAATCTTATAAGTAGAGAAGAGGACATTCAAAATTGTAAACCTACTTTTGTTTTAGGAGGAGAAGGGAGTTCTAGACACAAGAAACGTCTGGTTTACTCATAACCTCTAGGTCTAAAATGTTCTAGATTAAAATACTTTTCCTCTATAAACCTTATCTCCCCTTTCCTCTTACTACTATATAGATTTTCCCTTTCCAACCTCTTTACCTTTTATTCATCTTTGGTCTCACACACATCCTATGAGATGTAACCTCGGTAAAATATCTGTAGAACACATAACAAATATAAGGTTTCATCTCGTCCAAAACAAGAGACGGAAATTATCCGCCTCGCTTGTATCAAAGCGAAGATAAAAACAACACTATTTGTCTCAATTTAAATAAAACATTTTGTGACAGCAACAACAACACATCCTTTTATTAATAGTCCTCTACAATTTGCATACCATTTTCCTTGCGGATAATTGAAAATAGGAGGTGGGACCCTTAAAACCCGTAATAATCATATAGTCACGGTTCACGTCATCAAAACAAAGAGAAAAAAAAACATAAACGAAAAACAAATCTAGAGGGCGTTGCGAGACGGCGAAACTTTCCACCCGGCAGTTTCAAACCTCGTTATCGTTTCCACTTTCAACCGACCGGGGGTAGATGGGGGTTGAAGTGTGCTGATTGTTATCCACCCCCACCCCCACGCCTACATCCCTCACAACTCAGCACAACCAACCCATGTATATATATATAAAAATAAAGGTCCTCGCACCTGGGCGCTACACTAGCGCCGGCAATTAGCAAGAGCGCGGGTGCAGCGTCGTGAAACTATAATACTGTGTAAGAGAGGGTGCTTTAATCCACACGGGAGGAAACTGGCGTTAGAGGGGAGGAGGGTGAGGGAGGGTAGCTGCTTTGGCTTGGCGTTATTACCGAAATTAGATTCTGCTGGTGGAACTTTCTTCTTACGCAATCTAACCCGTCCCGCTATACCAATTACGTTCACCCTCTCTCTTAGTACCGTTTCCTTACCAGTCGAGACTCCTCCATTCTTTTACTCAAGCGTTTTAAAAAAGAAGGATCCGAGTCAATATTACCGCCTTTATTTATTTATTTTAGGTATTTAACGTCCATTCTCTGAATTCACTGACTATATCAGCATATGATAATTTCTATGAGCGAGAGTGAAAAGGCTTATCTATTTTGCTGGAAGAGGTGTTTTAACATTCCTTCCAGGATTCTTTTACAAGCCACAATCAACATGGGTCCGACGGTTTTAATTCACTTCAGAAGGAAGTTGTGCTACGGTGTTGCTTTTTTATCTCTCAAGAAAAATCCGTCGATCCCGGCTGGATTTGAGCCCACGAATATCGGATCCTGAGGCGAGCACCTTACCCCAAGACCACCAGAGGTCAACTGCCACCTCTATTATTCCCCTCTCTGTCTAAAAAGTTCATTCGTCACCTGACCCGGAAGCCAACGACAAGGAGATGGTCTCATGAATGACATCACTTTCCATTCAGCTATTGTCAGATTATTTGAGGAAGAAGCTTATCTGGAAAGACAAAGTTAGTCCATTACGATTTCCAGAAGGACTTTTATGTAAAAAAGGATTTTTCTGCCAACATTGATAACTATTTACTGTATTATATGTGTTATTTAATAGGCATTAATAATATTTATTAAAAGTGACAGCTTTAGATCACATGACATGACATATAAATACGTGAAAATAAAACTATTTACTTTATTAGCGTTCGTATAAGGTTATTTCTACGAGAATTCGACTGTATCTTTGTCAAGTAGAAAGAAAGAGTTTGATATTATTCAAGAACTGCTGAGGTCAACTTGTGAAAAAAAAAGTGACCTGTTGTCTAGGGGTAAGGTGTCAGACTTCTGTGCTGAGGGTCCGGGGTTCAATCCTCTGTCCCGGAACAGATTTATCTGATTGCCAAACCCTTCCCTCACCTCTGACAAGACATGTATTGATCACAACTTGTGAATGTGTGGAATGCCAGGCCTCCACCGTGGTTCGGATCCCACGTTAAACTGCAGGTCCTCCATTTCATCTCACAATCACACTACCATTACACATTAGCGTTAAGTGCGTAATAACCTGAACGGGTTGTAAGACGCGGTGCTAATAATGTGAAAAAAATTAAACTATGTCTCTACTGTAGAGAAATTTGATTTATTTTGTCCAAAAATATGTTTTGCTATAAAAACTGAAACTCGCGTTCCATAAATTCCCTCCTTGACGAAATGTAACTAAAATGTCTTCTTTATTAAAACGAACTGTATCCGAGTTACTTTTTTTTTGTCACTGCCAGGCCTACAGAATTTTTATTTATTCTTCAATTTACCTTTATTAAAATATTAACAATTTTCCCTCTCAAATCTTAACTTAATCATACCTGCCCATTAGTATGAATATACGGATATCCCGGGCGGTTGGTTTGATACGAAGCACAACAGAAAAAGCATATCTAGACAAATATATTTGATTTTAAAATAGTCACTTGGCAAATGAAAAACATTTTACTAAAAGAATGAAAGGCATGTGGTGTGTCACCTTTTTATATAGAATAATACAAAACTTGTATTTATTTAATAATCCACACCGAGGATTTATTCAAATGCGAACCCATCAACGTATTTTGTGTGATCACCACACTCTACAAGGGTTAGTTCGACGAGGTCGTAAGATGACACGATAGCGTATGACGGTTTGAGGGAACTTGCAGAATGTACAATATAGTAGTCCACTAGACTGCGTTATAATTTACAACCCCCGCCTTACGGCTTGAATACCAGATGTGAGGCCTTTGCTTCCAGGGGCGTGACTGCTTAACTGGTACAGTGCTACTCATAAATCTATCCTCAAACCTTAACTACCTTATGTCAGGGTAGTTTTAATAAACGTAGCCTACATACTTTTTATTTTAAAAATTCTAAAAATTGTTTTTTTTCTAATATAGAAAAAGTCTTATATTAATGAGAGTTATTCTCGGGCTTTGTAGGTGACCTGGTGGTCTTAGGGGTAAGGTGTCACGACTTCTGTGCTGAGGGTTCGAGGTTCAATCCTCGGTCACGGCACAGATTTATCTGATTTCCAAACCCTTCCTTCACCTCTGACAAGATGTGTATTAATCACAACTTGTGAATGTGGGGAATGCCAGGTCTCCACCGTGGTTTGGATCCCCACGTTAAACTGTAGGTCCTCCATTTCATCTCAAAATCATCCTTCCATTTCACATTAGCGTAAGTGCGTATAACCCGAACGGGTAGTAAGACGCGGTGCTAATAATAATAATAATATTATCTGGCTCTAAATTATGATGGACGTATTACCCACTAAATCGAGAAAAGGGTGTTCTTACATCTCTGTCAATTGGATTCTTTATATTTAGATGGAAATTGTTATTTTATAGAATACAATTAATGGATTAAATATACAAGCTATTAGATTTGTTTGTTACGGTTAAAGTCTAATCTAAATATCATATTTAGATGAATTAAAAAATGACACCTGGACACGGGAATCGAACCTGTGTCCTTTCACTTAATGCGCCAATGCTTTTACCCTGATCTATCCATGAAGTGAAGAATGACCCTCTTGCAAGGTTTGACTCCTGGATAGCACAGTAGTAAGATCATTGGCATACTAAGCCAAAGGTCCCGGGTTCAGTTACCAAGCACACGTAACAATTTTCACTTTATATAATACAGGAAGTGCTCAAAATGGTCAACCTAGGTTTGAATGCAAGCCTGCAGTTGTCGTATCGTAGAATTAGGCACTCTTTAAAAAACTATCAGGTGTTTGTTGGATTTGTTGGCAGGCTTCTTGCATCCGTTGACGACATATTTCACCGCTGTTAAAAGGCGTTGAGCAAACAATTATTGGTTTCAAGGGGACCCATAAAGATAAATAACGGTTTTAAGTCTTGGGAACGTGCAGGCAGTTCAGTAGGTCCTGCACGACCTATCCATTTGTTAGGGAACTGTTCGATAAAGAAATGAATTTTCGGCTAGAATATGGTGGTATGGTTTAGTTTAGTGGAATCATTTGACTGTAGCTCGGAGTCAAGGTCAAACGGGACATGGGTTTATACTAACTTTGTGCATTGGTTTTTTGGTCTCCTGTCCACCTCTCAAAAGAGTCTCACATGTTTCGCCACATCCTGTATACAACCTAGATCTAATAAATAATATGTATGTCATATATATAGCAAAAAAAACACGCTTTTATAACATACTTCTCCGCTTCGGTGACCGCATGGCCTAAGGCGCTACGCTCGCAATAGATTATACTGCCAATGACCGGGAGATCGTAGTTCGATCCCGGTCAGGTGTACTAAGGGTGGTTTTCCCTCTCAATCTCTTTCCACACAAATTGGGGTACACTTCCTCTAAATTCAGCCTTCCTCATCCCTAACCCTTTAGCGCGAGAGGGTATTAAGACGTGGGGATAAAATAAATTCTTCTACACGACGTCACAAAAGGCGAGGTTGAGGGAAAGAGGAGCTTAGGAAGAAGGAAGATCCAAATATTGAAGACAATTCTAAGCGCTGAAGAATGAGGAGGCAAGGGACAGGGCGCATTGGCGGTCTAAGTTCACTGATAATATAATAATACATGTAAATCTTGGACGCACAGTCTGAAACCAGCTAATGGAAGGATTTTTTTGCTCAATCCTAGGATTTAACGTTTTAAAATGACCAAAGCCCGAAGTTCTATTCAATTTCGTGCTTTGGCCGTGTCCAAACAGCTAAACCTAGGACTGTGTGATTAATAAAAACGACCAAAGTAGAAATTACAATCGTTATGTTAGATTAGGTTATGTTAGACTTCAAAAAAACAAATTTGATCAGAGGGGTCTTGATAATTTAAAATAAATGTGTAATTCCTGTCCAGTCCTGTTTGCATAACAATGAGATCCACTTGCCCTCTTGAATTCATGTGTTTGCTCAATATTGGGCACGTGACATCTCCTCAGTCCAGTCGAGAAACAAACCAAAATATTATTTCAAGTTTTGGTAGTTTTGTAGTTGCACAATCCTAGGTCTGGCTGTCTAGAGACGGCCAAAAAAAGCACAAAATTGAATAGAACTTTAAGCTTTGGTCATTTTAAAACGCCCAATCCTAGGATCAACGAAAAAAAAAATTGATCCATTGGCCGTTTTTGAGCTTTGCGCTAAATAAATATGTATATATATATATATATTGATTATGAGAGTCTCTTTAAAATTAATGCGTCCAATAAATTTATTTTCTCAAAAGTAAGAAGCTGCACACAAGGTTAAGTAGTGTCAGGTCAATATATAAACCTACCTGGGAATATATATATTATAAAAACATAATAGCGCAACATTAAAAAAGAGCAATATGAAAAATTCAAGGTTACTTGAAGCTAGTCATTCCAGTCACGTGTTCCAAGCATAATTGAATTCGTCTTCTTATCTTCTTCAATTACTCTGAAAAGCGGAGTAGAGATTGTTCTGCGTAGAGTAACTTTTGCTTCTTTTTTTTTTATCTCCCTTCCCAGCAATTTTTTTTTACTCCCTTTAATCTAAGTACATAGCAGGAGGTCCCTATAAAAAGAAAGGGCTATTTTATTTTTTTTCAGCCCGAAAGAATAAACCGAGGATTAGGTCGAACTAATTTAATGTACTCCCTCTGAGTTTTTAAAGTTTAAAGTTTATTTGATAAAAAGTAAAGTTTCTCGAAACTATTATAGTAAAAAAAATTTTGATACATAATATATTAATATTTTAATTAATATATTAATAGTTTGATCCACTTCAATGGTCGAATAGTCCAAGGCGTCACTCTCACAACACACTGAACTGCCGATGACGGAAATATTTAAGTTCTAATCCAGGTCGGGGGTACAAAGTTTTTTTTTCCACTCTCCCTTCACGTATGTGCGGATACGGTCCATCTATATTCAATAATCCTCATACTTAGCACATAATCATAACAATTATTGCATATGCGTACAACCCGAATGGTTGGCAAAAAAATAAATAAAAAGAGACGAAGAAAAAGACATTATGTTCCCGTGATACATAAACTAGCCTGTACATGTATGTATACATCTTATCTTAAAAAATACCGGTGGGCTCACTGACAAAGCCATCAGACTAGCCTTTACACATATATCCACTGACAAAGAGGTCGGTGTTCTGATCCCGGCTGTGGTGTCCTATGCTAAACCGTTTCCAACCCACCCTCCACACATGCGGAAACACATGCGGAGACACTTTCTATCTGAGGAACAATTTTACCCACCTTAACCCCATCAGTATAAAAATATCGTGAATGGGTGGTAGGATTTAGAGTAAAAAATAATACCGGAAAATCATTTAATTTATTTTAAACAGAACACAGAATTTTTACATACATTATAATTCAAACAAAATAAAAAATCAATCTTCTTTGGGTATTTAATTTTCTTAATTATAATTAAACACCTTAGTTTATAAAAAATATATGTACAACCGCGTCTTACTAACTGTTCAGGTTATACGCATGTGTGATATTTACTCATAATGGGGTAGGGATGAGGAAGGTAGTAATTTAGAGGTACCTCATCTATCAGCATTTGTGTGGAAGGAGAGAGGGAAAAACTATTTACGAATAAACACCCGCGGTAGATACATTCGGGATCCGATCAGGTTAGGCCTTAGACCATTTGGTCACTGAAGCGAGCTATAAGAACCAACTCATTTAATTTATCCTTAATCAATCTTTCAAAATATATATATATATATAATTCTAAATAAGGACTTTATTGGATATTTTCAATACAAGATTTTAATTTGACACTCTAAACAATTTTATATATTAAGAATTATGAATGCCTCACTTTAAAAACACGTCTAATTAAATTAGACTAAAAACTTATTTCAAGGCAATTGGATGAACTAGTTATGAACGCGGATCGAGAAAAAGGAAAAACGCTTCTCCAACAAATTATTGAAAACCTAAAATAATTTTTGTAAATAAGAGTCCTTGGCGTGCAAGCACTCTTCTTGACAAGACAAGACAAGGCGAGGCGAGATCTTACACTCCCCTTCCCCACTTTCACCCCCCAAGATTTCTACTACTGTAACAAATCCCATGTCTTCTCAACGTTACCCTTCAACACTATACGCCCGCTACAGAAAGAAGAGAAAAAAAGGGGGAAAAATAATCTACTATTTCGGAAGCGACATATAAGATCAAAACAGATGAAAGCTTCCTCCTCTCTTGTGATGAATCGAAGAGTTGAGATTGTCACTTGGAGATTCGAGCGGATGGATTGTGTTTCGATTTTTTGGGTGGAACGAAAAGGGGAGTTGGGGGGGGGGGTGAAAGAGCGGTAGGGTGGTAATAAATTATATATATATTTCACCACGTCTTACTACCTGTTCAAGTTTTACGCACATATATTATTACTCAAATGGGGTAGGTATGAGGAAGGAAGAAGCATTTTAGAGGTAATACACCCTCATTTGCTTGTAAGAAGAGTGGAAAAGCAGGTAAAGCATTTAGAGAAAACCACCCTCGGTAGACCCGACCGGGAATCGGACACCAATCTCCCTGACATTAACAGGCCAGTCTAACACGAGATTGATACCTTAGATCATGCGTACACTAAAGCTGATGGTAACCATAAAATATATTATATAATTTACTGGATTAATAACACAATACAGTAGATTATAGATCATTATAAACACTTTTATTTAATATTTAAACACCCGCTTCGATGGCCACATGGTCTAACGCTCTTCTTTCGTAGTAGACTAAACTGCCGATGACGGGTGGATAAAGGTTCGAATCTTGGTCGGGTGTACTGAGGGTGGGTTTTTTTCCAAAATGGTTTTCCAATCTTTCTTCACGTAAATGCGGGTACAATTTTTCTAAATATATCCTACCAAATTCCAAAAACATTTACCGTAATTAGTACATGAGCATATAACCTGAACGGGTAGTAAGACGTGGTGCTAAAAATAATCTTAAAAAACACATAAAATTACAGTCAATTTCATGACAAGAAACTTTTAGAAAATACCAATATATTTTTATCGCTGTCCATATTTATAACACTTACAATATTAATATTGTTATTTTATAGCTATTGATAATATCTATCAAAATTGGAAGCTGCAGATCACATGATTTTACGTATGAATACGGGGAAAGGTAATAGGAATAGCTTTTCTAGCTGTCCGATAAAGCTTTTACTATAGGAAACAAAGAAGAACGCATAAAATATCGATTGTCGAGAGATGTATTTCCTAGAAATGTAACAAAGAAGCGACCAAACTATGCACATCCCCACCATTTAGTAAAATAAAACAAGTGTATAACTTAATGTTCTTATAGTTAATCTGGACTTTCGATAATCCAAACATTGACTTTCGGTAATCCAGACATTGACTTTCGGTAATCCAGACATTGACTTTCGGTAATCCAGACATTGACTATCGGTAATCCAGACATTGACTATCGGTAATCCAGACATTGACTATCGGTAATCCAGACATTGACTTTCGGTAATCCAGACATTGACTATCGGTAATCCAGACTTTGACTTTCGGTAATCCAGACATTGATTTTCGGTAATCCTAGACATTGACTTTCGGTAATCCAGACATTGAATTTCGGTAATCCAGACTTTGACTTTCGGTAATATAGACTTTGACATTCGGTAATCCAGACTTTGACTTTTGGTAGCTCAGACATTGACTTTCGGTAATCCAGACCCTCGGCTATTCAAACTTTTGCCAATTCGGACTTTCGGAAATTCAAACTCAAAGTAATTCAGACTTTAGTTTTCAGTAATTCACACTTTCGGTAATCCAGATTATATACCCCACCTTCCCATTTAGTCCGAATTATCGACGTCTTACTGTATGTAAATATAACCTCTTGATTTCAAGGACCAATAAAAAACATATTTTTGGATTCTTCCCTCCTCTACTCACGATCCACATTTTGGACAAAGTGTTGACTTGTTTACTAAGGCGTAAAGTTTCACATTTTGCCTATTGGCTTCGTACTCCCCCTTTTTTTCTCTCTTTTTCTCTCGTTTTGAGTGAGAGGAAACTTCGTTCATCCGTGTAGTTTGACCATTTATCAAAACAGCCCCAGACAGATAATGATGAAGGATGATTCCTACTTTCCTTTTTTTTTATCGTCTTTTCTATCATTCCTGAAGCTCAACAGTTTGATAAATATCGCAACGAACTCAATCCGACAGTTCACAAACTCGATTCAGCGCTTACTAAAAATATTGAAGATATTTATATGTCTTCAAATAACAGTCGGGAATAGTCATTTTCACGAGTTTTTTTTTTCTTCCCCATCTTGACAAAACAGCGCTTCAATCTCTCAGAACGGCGAAATAATATTCCCAATTTTATAGCCCGTGCTCAAATTTGTTGAGGAAAGAAACCCCAGATTAGTGTCCCCACACAAACAATTTTTTGTTTCCCCAGCCACGTCTTAAATACAAACCAATTTTCATATAGGATTCTTTTAGAAATGCACATACATTTTGGCCAAAATTAGTAACTTTTTCAACCCACTTCGGTGAAAGCATGGTCTAAGGCGTCACTCTCGCAAAAGACTAGACTGCCGATGACGTGGAGATCGTGGTTAAATCCTGGTTGGGTTTAATGAGGGTAGTTTTCCCAAAATGGTTTCCCCACTCTCTCCACGCAAATGTGGGTACACATCCTCTAAATTCAACCTTCCCTATCCCTAACCTATCAACGTAATTAGTACCGAACGGGTAGTAAGCCTAGGGCTGAAAAATAACGTTTTTCTTTTATACAATTTACCCGCCTCTGTGCCGTAGTAAGCTAACGCGCTAGTTTCATGTTGAACTAGACTGCCGAGGACGGGGAAATTGAGGTTCGAATCTCACTTGGGTAAACTGGGGGTGGTTTTCTCTATATGGTTTTCCACTTTCCCTCCACGCAAATGCGGGTTCACTTCCTTTAAATTCAACCTTCTAATTCCTAACTTATTAGCGTAATTAGTACATTGGCGTATAGCCCGAACGGGTAGTACGACGTAGTGCTAGGTATAAAAAATATTATTTTGGCTATCAAAAGTGATTTGCAGTTGCAGATTTTTATTCTATGATATTTTTAAATTTTAACAAAAAAAACGCTTAATAAAGGCGTTAGTCTCGTAACGTTTGATTTGAACTGGGGCTAGTTTCGCTAGATGATTAGGGGCCACCCAATCTTCCTCCACGGCACCCTTTCTGTATTTTTCACATTCTTAATCCATTCAACACAAGTGTATACTCTGGGCGGGTAGTAATATGAGGCGCAAATAAAATAACTAAAGAATAATTGTATTTCAATTTATAGAAAGTGTTTTTTGATAAAATGATTTTTTAAATAATACAATTAGCTAATTGTATTATTTATTTTCGGGAAAGGAGTTAAAGCAGAAAAGCTCAAAATTTAGTCTAAATATGCTTTTTACATATTAATTAGTCATGGGAAAATTGATTTTACTTTTTTTAAGGTATTAAATATGTTTTGAAATGAGCAATTATTTTTTAGCTGAGTAATAACAAATCAAGTTTTCTTTGTAAAGTTTTCTACTACTACACACATATTAAAAAATGTAATCCAGGATATTTCACCATATAGTTTAATTGATATTAAAGCCATGTTCACTCGTGTGCACATAAAATTGGTATTAACGTTAAAACATTTGATATTAAAAAAGTAATTTTTATTTTATTAAATTTAAAAAGAATCAACGACATGAAGTTAATTAAACTCTGTAAAATAATAACAAACCTTCAAATTAAATGTAAACGCAAACTAGCCTTTCCCTTTACAAACATAATATTTATATGTTATCTCGTTGTCTTGCAATGTAGTTATTTTATACCCCCTCCCCTCGTCCACTTTACCCATCACACCCAATCCAAGGTTTTTCCCACCCACCCAAAGTGTGAGCGAACCTATAAACCCTTTCAAAGTTCTCATAAAATAATACAATTTCGTCTGGCGCGGCTTTTAATTCCATTTAATTTTCCGCTTACCCGTAAATTTGAAGCTATTACTAGGTTTCATAGTATTTTAACAAGCTCTTTTTTTATGGCTACTCTAATGGGGCTGAAAGGGTCTGGAAACTACCCACCCCATTTGACCCCTCCCAGCCCCCTGCATTACATCAAGTCGTTACCAAGTGAAAACACAACCTTAAAAGGGGTTATTTTACAATCTTTAAAAGTGTAACATAAGAAGCATAGCATAACGCCATAGAGACATATTATAGCACCAGAGTGGAGTGCTTCGATAGGATGACCCCAGATTGAACCCAGGCAGGGTCAGAGATTTGACATAATACGGATATTTAAAACTCATAACAAAAATGTGGGAGTGAGCTTTTAAGTTAAGTCGGTTTTTAAGTGATGTGATAATAAAATATGTCAAAATATGAATTTATTATATCTCAAATCGCCTGTTTTAGTGTGATTTTTTTCAGGCCCAAAATTAGAAATACCCCCGCCTCCCTCCCCCAGGGTTTACGCAGTCCAAGGAATTACACTCACACGATAGTGGATTGTTGAAGACGAGGAGGTCAAGGCTAGAATATTTTCTGGGTACACTGGAGATATTGTTAAACCTATGATATATCACAGTGGTTTTCCCATCCTACTTCCACGCTAATGTGGGTGTACTTCCACTAAAACTACTTTTCATAGCCTCTATATTAAACCGCTAGTATTCCTTATATTAAAGTTTATAATAAATAACTTAAAACAACATTAAAAACATTCAGATTTTAGATGTTACAAGATATTCAACAGCTACACTAATGTACGTTGATAAAATATATAAAATACCCATATATATATATATATACATTTAAAACATGAAGCGATTCCTTTCGACAGTGATTACCTGAGTTCTACGCGACCTATTTTCATATTTTTTAAATAAATCTTATACATTTAGGAAGAGACAAAATAAATAAATTATGATTTCTAAAATAAAATAAAAGGTTAAGCTGCAATTTCAAGAAACAATTAATTATTTCGACAATTTATCGAATTCTATTAAAAGCATTTACTTTCAAGGTTTCCATAAAAGAGTTTACAAACTTTTCAATAGCGAGACCTCAACCCAATAAAACGATTTCCACATTTCTAATGAACCGATTAAAATTTTTATTTTGTAAATGGAAGCTATTACGACGGTCTTGAGATGTATTTTGAGCTGCAACATAGTGTAGAGTAGGTGTCGGCAACCTTTTAGTAGAGATGTGTTGAAGTAATACTGCAAATTTGCTCAGCGTTTCAACCAACCTAAGGCCCTTCCCCCCCTCCCCCCAATCGTTTATATTTTTATAATAGCTAGTTACTACAACTATTAAAACAAATTAAAGTTTATCTTGTAAAATGTAAGTGTAACAACTTGTTTCTAAATCGAATACATTTAATAACTACTATTTCTTGAATATTTTAATATACATCAGATGAATAGGAATAAATACAAAAAGTGTTTTGCAAAATTTAATTTACGAAGACATGATTTTGAAATTTCAGAAACAAAACAATTGAATTATTGAAACAAATTGTTACTAAAATTATTACTCGCATCAATGGTTTAGATTGAAAATAGGGGTTTTATATTAATTTTATTCTAATCCCTCAGCTTTCCACTCTTGGTACTCGTGCCGTAGGTTGCCGACTCCTGATGTAGAGGTTAGCACAACTTACATTGACTCAGGATGTCATAATTAGATTGGGTTAAACACAAAGCAAGGTGAACCAGCGGATGTATGTCACGATGAGAAGTTCACACTTTTTTTTCTACGAAGAAAATGCTGGTACATTTTGCTCTTGACACTCTTCAACCTTACATATTGATATTAAACCATAATTTCCCTTTGTTTTAAACGCACAAAAAATATATATGAAGTAATACTAGATTCTTGGTGTTATAGTGGAACCTGACTAATTCAAACCTCCGTAACTCGAAATCGTCTTTAATTCGAATTTTGCGCATGGTCCCGGGAATTTTGTATTAAAATAATGTTAAAAAATCGTGGATGATTCGAATTTTTTTCTGGTTAATTCTGACTTTTCATAAGTTGTAATGTACTGTGCAGTATTATTTTCCTACTTCTAGTTGTGGCGCAGTGTTGTTATATATTTGGAAACAGTAGAGGCGACGTTGGTATACGGTACGTACCCTTCTTCATGCCCCTCCCCCTTCATCTGCTCACCCATACCTATTTATTTACACGTACGCTTCTGTACTTCGTTAGTCAAGGTTGAACCTCTCGAGGGGTTACGTGCGCTGTTCTTAGTGATTCGGTCGTAGCGATATTCTTGTGACGTGCGAGTTTATTTTGTTTTGTTGTTTTGTTTTAATTTTGTTTAGTATATACTGTACATCAGTGTGTGTATATATGTGTGTGTATCGTGATGTCACTGTCCAAGCCACAGTCCTGTAAATCATTAACGTTGGCCGAAAAATTAGCGGTGATAAAGGAAGTGGAAAAGGGAATTCCTTTTAATAAACTTATTTAATTTGAATTTTTTTCTGGTCCCCTTCAAGTTCGAACTATCCAGGTTCCACTGTATTATAATTAAATAAAAAATTATACGATATGTGCTCCCAAGCTCTCGTAGCCCTGTAGGGCCAAGAAGTCAATAGATATCCTGCAAAGAGAGGTTTAAATTTAAAATACATTTTAATTTAAAACAAACCCACTTCAGAGGTCAAATTATTTAAGGCATGACTCTCGCATGATTGATGACGGGAATGTTGGGGTTCGAACCCCAGTCGGGTGTATTGAAGGTTTTTCTTTTCTTAAACATTTTTCCACTCTCCCACCAAGTAAATGCTTTTACATTAACTTTAAATTGAATTTACTCATGCCCTAACCATATTAGCATGATTAGTTTTGTTTTATTGCTGCGTTTTACTACCTGTTCAGGTTATTCGCATGTGTAATAATTACGCTGTATTAAGGCCAGTTCTCATGTGTCATTTTCAATTAATAATTGAATAATAATAATAATATTTTTAAATTAGTAATTTAAAATTATTACAAAATGAACGTCAGAACACTAATTTCATTAGACTGGAGCGTTATTTAAAGCTTGATCATTAAAAGTGAAATGGTGGTCTACTTTTCTTCATTTTTAATTATCATTAATGAAAAATGAAAACAAAATGAACAGTGAGGTCATGTACAGTAATTGCTGAAATCAAGATGTATTTAAATTCAACTTTACACTGCAAACACTTGTAGCCTTGTATCTGATTTAATTGTTTTCTAGTTTCGATTGGTGTTGACGTCTGGACAGACCTGACAGCCTTTAATGAAATTTGTGTGTTGACGCGCTTATCTTTTTAAGCTACTATTTATTTCATATATTTTCTAACTCGTGCGATTACTGCACACGTATTCTACGAAACGCAGTCACATTAATTTGACACGACGCCATTTCTATAAATGAAATGGTAGTTATTCAGTCTCATCATGATCAATGATACAGGTGAACAAATTCCTTTCATTTTTAGTTTCATTAAAAACGAATCATTAGAAATGATTACTTTAAAATGATCGGTGTGAACTCACCTTTAAAGATGAGGAGGTTGAATTAAGAAAAATCTTACCCACATTTACATGGGAAGAGAGTGGAAAACAAGGAAAAAACCTTCAGTGCACCCAACCGGTCGAGCCCCCAATCTCGCTTTCAACGTCAGTCTAGTATTAACACAAGTGCAGCGCCATAAACCATAAAGCCACCGAAGTAGGTGATTATATGTTAGCTATAAGAATGCGGTAGGGATGAGAAAGATTAGATTCAGAGGAAATGTACTTACATTTTTGTGGGAGGGAGGTTCAGAAAACTATCTATAAGTAAAACTAAATCATCTTCATCAACTGTTTCAAGCCTGTGTCCGGGTCAATTTAGTAAGACGGCTCTATCCTCCTCTATTCTTTCACCACTCTTACTCCTTTTAATTCTTCCATTCTTCTCGTCTCGCTTGAACACTTACTGTTATCTGCTCCTCCCAGCTCTTTATTGGCCTCCCTTGCTGTCTTTTTCCTACATACTTCATTTCCAACATTTTCTTCAGCATCCTCTATTTTTGCATCCTCATTACATGCCTATACCATCAATTTTGATTTCTCACTATCTCATGTACTCCCTGTACTCCTACTATTTCCCGGATAACTTCATTCCTAATATTGTTTCTCTTCGTGACAGCTAACATTCTCCCCACAAGCTTAATTCCCATGGCCTCCACTTTCCTAGTCTCTCTTACATTCAATGTCTATGTTTCTTCTGCATGTATGACAATGGGTACAAAGTACGCCCTGTAAACATCAGAAAACATAGAAAAGCTTAATAAAATGCTGGATTTGAAAAAATATAAATACATTGGAAACTGGATTATTTGAACTTGGAGGGACCAGTAAAAAATTCAAACTATCCGAAAATTAGAATTAAATAAGTTTATTAAAAGGAATTCCCCTTTCCACTTCCTTTATCACCACCAATTTTTCGGCCAACGTTAATGATTTACAGGACTGTGGCTTGGGCAGTGACAACACGATACACACACACACACACAAATACTGCTGTATAGTATATACCAAACAAAATTAAAACTAATCAACAAAACAAAATAAATTCGTACGTCACAAGAATATCGCTACGACCGAATCACTAAGAACAGCGCACGTAACCCCTCGAGAGGTTCAACCTTGACTAACGGAGTACAGAACTGTACGTGTAAACAAAGCCGTATGGGTGAGCTGGGGAGGGGGAGGGGCATGAAGAAGGGCACTTACCGTATTCCAACGCCACCTCCCCTGTTTCCAAAAATAGAACACCACGGTGCCGCAACTAGAAGTAGGAAAACAATACTGCACAGTACATTACAACTTACGAAAAGTTCGAACTAACCAAAACAAAATTCGAATTATCCACGATTTTTTAACATTGTTTTAATACAAAACTCACGGGACCAGGTGAAATATTCGAATTAAAGACGATTTAAAATTACAGAATTTTGAATTAGTCAGTTTCCACCGTATAACATCCTTAAAAAAAAGGCCAAATGGGAGTCAAATACGGATCTACCCAATCACCTGTAAAACAAGACTATCAAGAATTACATTTAGACAGTGAGCCCAGCCGTGCTATTATCAAGAGTTTTTAAACTATTGAAATCCTGAATAAGCGGCTTATTTAAAAACAGTAATTATTCTGATTACTTTTAATAACTCCATAGATATCACTGCTAATCATTTTTAAGTGTGCTTTTAAGCTATATTGTTAATCGTCCTAAGAATGGAATAACAATTATCGTTATCGTAAAATTGGAAAATCGTGGGTGGGAGAGAGACTAACAAACTGTTAATATTAATTACACAGCTAATAACTGCAGCCCAAGTTTGTCTGCTAAAATTCTATAACTTTCCTCCCTTTAGTGTCGTTTACATCAAGAGCCGATTAATATTTATGACTCCAGTGAATTGGAATGTTGTTGAAAATATCCTGAATTCGAATCAACTATTGTTGAACTTTATTTTAATTTGGTTTCTAATCAGTTTTCCTAGTTTAGGAAAGTAATTCAAATCCTTCGGTTGAAAAAATATATAACAAAATGGAAATGATTTTTTGGAAAACCGGTTTTACTAGCAGTTTTGTGAATAGTAGACCTCACTCCCTCCATATTATTATCGTTACTACAGTCTTACTAATAGTTCTGTGAGCAGTAGACCTCCCTCCCTCAATGTTATTATAGTTACTACAGTCTTACTAGTAGCTCTGTGAACAGTAGACCTCGCTCCATGTTATTATCGTTACTACAGTCTTACTAGTAGTTATGTAACAGTAGACCTCGCTCCCTCCATGTTATTATAGTTACTACAGTCTTACTAGTAGTTCTGTGAGCAGTAGACCTCCCTCCCTCCATATTAATATCGTTACTACAGTCTTATTATTAGTTCTTTGTACAGAATACCAAAATTTGTTAAAATATTGGAACATTTGGTTTAAAATGTAGGCTACAAAGAGTGTTAATTATACTTAACTACATGATGTGCTTGTTTTTATGAGAAATACTTAATGGTAGTTTAGTTGAAATCATTTTTGAAAATTTTCTTCCAAACTATAATATACAATATGAGAAAGTTTTTGCGATTCTATCGTACCATTTATTATTAAAGAAAACCAAACATCTATATAAATGGACGTGTTTTGTTTTGAATGAAAATCTTTTACTTGATATATTTTATATATTACTGGACTTTACTACATTTTATTGCAATAATATCAAATAAAACATAAGTGGTTATGATTGAAAAGAACTCATTTTTAAATAATATTTTATACTTAGGTGCAGTAGTAAATTATTAAAATGCAATTCAAATTAACATTAAGTTGAATTTATGGTATGAAAATCATCCAACTGTAAAAGACTAATATGTATGTCACTAAAAGATGATACGAGTAATCATATAGTTTTGTTTCTTATTTGAATTTTACTTTCAATTTCACATTTTTACTATTACTATTAAAATGTGTTTGTATTCAAATAAATGTAAAATTATATGTTTTATTTAAACCCTGGCTGACACCTTTACTTAGATACATAAATAAAGGCCATTATATTATTATTACCATTATTTTTATAACTAAATTTATTTATAAGCAACTCATGCTTGACATAACATAACGTTGAGGTTAATAATAAGTAAAAATATGAAAATAAATTTAAATTTATTCGGTTTTTTTAGGCTTATTGATTTACTAATTTGAGAAATCTTATTCACAGTGGTTCAAATGTTATTTAAATCACAAGCCTATTCAAAATTTTATAAAGTCTTAGAAATATTTGTGACAACTATGACGTTTATTGGATTAATTATTAATGATAGTAAAAATAGAATATGTTTCTTTAAAATATAATTATTATTTTAAAGTAATATACATTATTTGTTATGATTTAAAATGGTCTATATATAATTATATTAGTGTCGGCCTACTATTTGTATTTGTATTTGTGCCTATATATAAATTAATTTTATTTTGATAGTGACTTTTTTATTTATTATTTTTTCTATTAAAATTACAAATTTGTTAATCAAAATTGTGTTATTTCCTACATGAACTGTTTTTATTATTATAATTATTAATTATATTTAAATTAGAAATATTATTATTGAAATAATTATAAATTAAAATTTTAATTATTACCAATTTAATACATAAATGAGCCTTAAGAAAACCAATTCCTTCCTCCCCCTCGACAACAACAAGCCCTGGTTCCACCCTCCACCCTTGAATTAAGGTGTGGCAGTTTTAACTATAGTTCGAACCACCTCGGTGGCGTGATTAGCTAACGCGCTAGTTTCGTGTTGAACTAGACTAACGAAGGTGGGTATATCGAGGTTTGAATCTCACTCGGGTGAACTGAGGGGTGGTTTTTCCTAAATGGTTTTTCACTCTACCTCCACGCAAATGCGGGTTCACTTCCTCTATATTCAACCTTTCCCATTTCTAACCCATTAGCTTAATTAGTACTTAAGCGTATAACCTGAATGGGTAGTAAGATGCGGTGCTGAGTATTATTATTATTATTATTAATATTATTATTATTATTAATATTATTATTATTATTATTATTATTATTATTATTATAAAACTCTAGTTCAAAAGCTTTGGTGTATATTTTTAGAACCAATTACTTTTAAATAATATTTTCAAAACACAAACTATGCATGTCTGGATATGAAAAACGTTTCAAATGTAACTTTTAATTGAATGCCTTTGTTTGGGTTACTAGAGAGCAATATTACATTTTAACGAGGTATTCCGTATTCGTTCTCATTAATTAGCTGCAATAAAACATGCTTTATTTCTCGGGATGGACATTTTGATTATTATTTTTTAATTATTTCTTCATTAGTATGTCTTTAAAATATTAATAAAACGCCAGTTAATTTTCAGAAAAAAATAGCACTGTGTATTTGGTTTATTATAAAGTTAAACACGTTTAGTTTGATTTTCCAAAAATACTACATGGTATAAATTAATTTTATGAATCTTATTGCTCTGCGCTAAATTTGCTCATTTTGAAAATATTTATATTCCATTTAATAATATCTATTAAATTACAGTCCCAAAATGATTTTTTTGTACTAACCAAAATATAATTTTTCGGTATTAATTTACTAATTCAAACATATTGTTTGGGCATATTATGTTTCTTTGTTTTAATAATGGAATTTCCAATTTTATAAATGGCTAATTATTTTGATTACTATTTTAATGAAATATAAAATTATAGGAATAAAATTATTTTACACAAAAATTATGTTTTATATTATTATTAGCACCGCGTCTTACTACCCGTTCGGGTTATACGCACTTAATCTAATTTGTAATGGTAGGGTGATTGTGAGATGAAATGGAGGACCTACAGTTTAACGTGGTATCCGAACCACGGTGGAGGCCTGGCATTCCACACATTCACAAGTTGTGATTAATACACATCTTGTCAGAGGTTAAGGAAGGGTTTGACAATCAGACAAATCTGTGCCGGGACCAAGGATTGAACCCCGGACCCTCAGCACAGAAGTCTGACACCTTACCCCTAGACCACCAGGTCACCTAAACGTTTTAGAAAATAGCTATTTTTTTAAAAAGTCTTATTCTTTAACCTATGCCCTTCAAGTCACCACAAAAAATCATTGATGCGTTAGGTAGATTGGTAATACAGCTTAAACCAGACGTCACATTGTGAAACAGGTTTTTTTTTGTTTTAATTTATTTTTTAATTCGAATTGAGACCAGTGAAACTGTTAACGTCAACAAGGTGTTCTCTATTATTCGGCAAAGAGCTCCGTACCACCCGTCGATCAAGCCCTTGTTTGATTTTAAACAATAAAATAAAACATAAATTAAAAAATCTTAGCCTATCTCAAATCCAGTGATGCCAAATTAATCATTCAGAAATTCGCAATTAATTACGTTTTCTGGTCAGAATTTAATCGTGTATTTAATTTACCGACCACCCACTTTGGTGGCCGCATGGTCTAACGCACTACTCTCGTGTTTGGCTAGACCGCCGATGACTGGGAGATCAAGGTTCGAATCTCGTTTGGGGGTACTGAGGGCAGTAGCGAGGCGCCAGGGTAGGCAGGTTAAGTTCAGCTATAACAAATTGTTTTAAAAAGCGAGAGAAAACACACCTTTACATAAAACAAATGTAAAATTGAGATTTTAATGGTCATTTTTTAAAGCGTAGTTGAGTGACATGTTTTCAAGCGCGCGAAGCGAATGTGCTCGTTCCTTTTGGCAGGATAAGCTGATACCGTTCAGCCTAACGCATTCGGTGAATCGGGCGTGCGGGGAGCTAGGAGGGTAATGCGCGCGCAGGTATTCATCCCTGATATTGAAGGCAACCATAAGCCAGCTATCCCCGAATCGTGAGTCTTACATTCTGACCATGTTTCAAAGGTTTATTTCAGGGAAGATTAGTTTAATGATTGTGACTTGAATTTTATTATTCTATTGAGTTCTAAACGTGATATCCTGACATTAAAAAAATTACAAATAAACTCTCCTAGTGCCTTGATAAAGACGTTCCGGTTTATTTTTTTAGACTAACTTTAAAATATAAAAAACACCTAAGTTTAGCGCACTTTTACCACAAACGGGGATGGGGGGTTGGATAATGGGAATTTGTGGATGGGGGGAGGGGGCTAGCTTTAACCCCCAAGTGTTGAAAGAGTAAACAAAGAGAAGAGGTTATATAATGTATTTTTATGGTACGCAAGTTTTGTGGTTAAAAGGCAAAGCATGTTTCCGACGCGATTTACTCGTTGGAGGAGGGGTAAAAAAAAAAGGTTATAGCACTCCTTTACCCCTTCCCCTTTATTCTCTCTGGTACACACAAGCCCATCTGGGATGCTGTGAAGGCGGTTTGTATGGGGTGAGAGTGCACCCGAAGGGTATATGTGTGTGGAAGGCGGGGAAGATTCCTAGATGAGAGGTGGACTTAAAAGAGGGCGTATGACACTATCAAAAGATATACGTGGAAGGAAAGTAGTCCCTAGATTCACATTAACCTTCGCGTCATGCCGTGGCGTATTGATTTTAACTGGTGCAAGCACACACACACACGTGTGTGTGTGTGTGTGTGTGTGTGTGTGCGCGCACACGACACGGGTGAAGGAAAGAGGGATGGGGTGTAAAGGGGGGTTGAGAGGTAAAGTGAAAGAGAGATGTGGCCTTAACAGAAGGCACACAAAAATCACAGCAGAGCTCAAGAGAAATACTGCCCCCCTTCTTTTTTTTTTCCTCTTTCTATGTGTGTAATATATGAGGCATGGTGTACCCCCCCTTCCCACACAAGCTACCCTCGTTTCGAGCCAAACCTACACTCGCCGACCCTATCCAGCCTTGCGGCAAAGAGTTCCACTGCGCGAGTTTCCATACATTTCGCGGAAGAAAATGACCTGAGGAACAAAAGCCAGGACTATATAGAGGGGAGTGAGGGGGGGGG
>CABFWO010000634.1:79005-90010 GCA_902155825.1 Timema genevievae | reverse complement strand
CCCCCCCCCCCCATTCCACGAAGCGAACTCAAAACCATTCTCCTCTTTGAGGTTTCTGTTACCGATACTTGGGGGGGTGGAAATGGTACATGGCCGATGTTTGGTGAGGGGTAGTGAGGGTTGAAGAGGGAGGGGAGGAGGAAAAGGGAGATTGGATTGGAAAGGATAGGTGCTATTTAGGTCATGCTCTCTGTTTGGCGGGTAGAGGAAGTTTTTGACATTGTATTTCAATTTATACCCTTTGTCACGAGACTTTAGTTTTATTTGGTGGATGGGGGAGGGGGGAAGGGAATAGTAACCTTTAGAAGCCCCTAACGCTACCGCTCCCAATTCGCATGGCAGAAGGTTCAGATAGAATCCTAGAAGTAAACATATATTTATTTTTTTGCTTGTACTCAACAAGTTTTACCAGTTTTTATGGGAAAACAAAGAATTTAGGCTCCTTAAAGTCTTAAATATTTTTTTAATTGTGTCACAGTGAAAGAAATATACATGTTTCTATATATCTATGTGATTTTTTTAAATCATACATATAACAGCTTATTTTGTATTTAAAAAAAATTGAATCAAATCGATAAGAACGCGGAAAAAACGTCAAGTTAATATAATCTGGTTTAAGGGTTACATAAAGTTCTGGTTACAAGTCCAATCCCGGTGTATTGGGGTAAAATTTCTAGATGTTTCACGCAATCTTCCTCAAAGGGCTGGTCTTATGGCTATGGGATAAATATTGCTATCGGGAGGTTAAAGTTAGCAACCAGTTAAAGGTTATCAGCCACTTTAATATTTTACGCGTTTTATGAACTGACTTTATCTTCTGGATAGCTATATGTAGAATAAATATATTATTATGTAGAAAATGTAATGTTGGTACTGTTTTTACTGGTGCGCGCATGCGTATAAGCCCAGACGCTACCGCTATAACCTAGCGAGTGGCGAGAACGTTCAACATTTGTTAAATAATGGCGGCTAAACGAGTGCGAGGAAACAGTTGGCGTGACGTGGGCGCAGAAGCTAAGATGTCGTGCAAGTACTAATTTCGGTGTCTGCCAAAATGTGGTCAATAATTGGGTACAACGTTTACAAAATTTCATTTATTGTATTCGGATTTTAACAGAGTCCTAGTGTAATCAGTTAAGGTAAGACTGCTGCCTTTCAGAATAAACAGGGTGCACATTTTATATATTTTATGTATTTTTATGTAAAGGCAGGGATATTGGATAAAATATTGAATCCAAGAAATTAATACGAGATGTATATAAAAAAATAATAACTTAATAGTAGTGTGGAGAAATGGAGGATGATCGTGGGTCCTTAGATAAAGTAAAAGTGGATCAGGGCCTCAAAAAAAGGTTTCTGTTAGAGTACCATACCATTAGAGTATGTGTATCCAGGACAGGTAATATGGTCTGGAGAGGAGGGGTGTGGGTATAATATACATAGAAATAATACAAGCTAATTATTTTTCCCTCTTTCATAGAAGACAGGAAACCATATTTTGGAAAATAAACATTCCAAATTTAATTGTTCAGGTTTGAGCCTCGATTTCTTCACTGGTACCATCTGATTTTCAGCGGCGCATCGTGGAGTGTTTACAAAAAAGGTAAATCTCGTTAAAACCGTAAATATGATATGTTATCCAACACTCTGTCCCAATTTGAATGTATTTGGGTTGATATTTCACCCATTAATATTCTAATGGGGGATGAGAACATAGTTTGGACGAGTTCTGCTAGCCCTGGCGACACGCCACGCCACATCTTGACCAATCGAGGTTAAAGTAGCACCAGCCCCATACATGAACGCTTTTTTAAAAATAAAACTACAATTTATGAATGTGTTCTCAAATTAAATAAATGCATGTAACTATAAAAAAAATACTATATTTTTTGTACTAGCTCCAAATGGCGGGCCTTTCCCCGGGTAGAGCTAGCAGTCAGTCTTATAAAACTCATTAAAGAAGAGATTTCTAGTCTAATATAAAAATTCGTCAAACAACGAATAGCTACTATATTCAACATCATACGAATATACTGACACCCGGTAATTATCGAATCCATTTGATTTTTCCCCGCATCTTAGTACGGGAGCGTGACGTTTGCGCCGGTGTCGGTAGCGCCCTTTCAAAAAACGTGAGCGTTTGCGCCCGTCGGCTGGTCAAAGCCTCGATTCTAGGAACTGGGGAGGACGTTTATGACGTTTATTTCTTGATCAGCCCTGTTTCAGAACTACTAGTATGAAGAAATGTGGGTAGGCTTGGTTAGGTTAGGATAGGCTAGGTTAGGTTAAGATAGAATAGGTTAAGTTAGGTTAGGTTAAGTTAGGTTAGGTTAAATTAGGTTAGGTTAAGTTAGGTAAGGTTAAGTTAGGTTAGGTTAAGTTAGGTTAAGTTAGGTTAAGTTAGGTTAAGTTAGGTTAAGTTAGTGATTGATCTGATAGCTCTACTATGCTGATGAAACATTTTTCGACCATGCCGGACTAAAAATAATTACTAATCTGAAAAGAAAAAAAATGTGACTCATGCGAAATATTTATTAAAACCGGGGAAAGATTAAACCAAAAGTAAATGTTTTCGTAAGTAAACAGTATAAAAAAATTAATATTAAGTGGGCGCAAACACACACGGCTATTTTTCCCGGGGCGCTAGCACACACTGGCGCAACCAACACGAAGCCCTAAGCACCCTCATGGTAGGGTGGAATCACTTTACTCTATACTACTATAAAGCCACATGGCTGACTCACTAACTGACATTAATGTTTACCCACTTCCAGATGAGCTTGAAACTTGAAATTTGGCAAACTTATAGCTTCTAGCCTGTAACCGACGGGAAAATTCCAAAATGTTAAAAAATTTAATTTTTAACCCCCCCAAAAAATTCAAAATGACGGAGCAACTTTTATGTCGGTGTGGACATTTCTTTAGGGGTCTCTTGTGGCTAAACGGTAAGACCTATAAAAAAACGGCTCTGGACTAACACTATTTACCTTCTCATTGTGGGTTTGGGGGCAGAGCCCCCAATGAGCAAATCGAGTTTCAAGTATAAAGATGGGGGGAACAAAATATACACCGTGTAATTAAATTAATACCCACCTCGATGATTGTGTTACGTATAGCGTCACCCGTTTTGGTGGCCCAAGGGAAGCACGTCTTATCTTTTCCTGACTGAGGGCCGCATAAGTTTTTTGGGGAAGTGGTTGGGGGACATATGAGATTTATAATACCTAATGCCCAATAATAGCACACACACACATATCCACACTCAAACCCACACTCATCCATCTATACATTACACAGCCCGACACTACACTTTAAACTGCCAATGACGGGGAGATCAAGATTAGTATCTCGGTCGGGTGTACCAAGGGTAGTTTTTCCAAAATTGTTTTTCACTCTTCCACCAAGCAAATCCAGTTACACTTCCTTTAAATATAGCCTTCCTAATCCCTAAGTCTACTAGCGTAATTAGTACATAAGCGCATAGCCCGAACGGTTATTAAGACGTGGTGGCAAAAAGAACAAACCAAAGGGTCTGCCTCACGCTGACTGCACTGTCATTTGCCAGTGGTGATTAAGGTGAATTGGTTGTAGTTGTTTTTAATTATAACCGCGTCTTACTACCTGTTCAGGTTATACGCGTATTATATGGTAATTACTATAATGGGAGAGGAATGATAAAGGTAGCATTTTATAGGTAATCTACCTTCATTAGGTCTACTGAAAGTTTTTACTTAATCGTTTTCCACTCTGACAAGAATTCGAAACCCGACCCAGTCTGACACGAGAGTGACACCTTATACCATTCGACCACTGAATCGTGTATACAACCACAATAAAACTTGAATAAAGGTGAAACAGGTATATTTTTCCCACATGTGTAATTTCTAACTACTATTTACCATTATTATCTCTAAGTAAATTCGGGAACATTTTCCCTAAGATACATATTTAGTCCCTATACCCTTAGAATAAGTCGTTAATAATCTCGTTGACCAAGCGGAGTCACATTTCATATGTCCGTACTTATGTCTTCCCCCCCTTCCTACTACCAAATGAATGGGCCTACTTTTAAAATAGACGTAAAAAATAAATGAAGCATGTAATTCTTTTTTCAATCTATTGCGCGTTTGGCGTCTTAAACTGCTTTAAACACAGTTATTATCTATGAAAATAATATACTATTGAGTATATTATCTATTTGATTTTAGTCTAACTTGACCACAAAATAAAAATTTCAACTTCAAATTACGAGTAAAGAGAAATTATGGGAGGTGTTTTAACTTGAAATCCTAAGAGATATTTTAAGTCTGTAGTAACGATAATAACATGGATGGAGTGAGGTCTACTGTTCACAGAACTGCTAGTAAGACTGTAAGAACATGGAGGAAGCGAGGTCTACTGTTCACAGAACTACTAGTAAGACTGTAGTAACGATAATAACATGGAGTGAGGTCTACTGTTCACAGAACTGCTAGTAAGACTGTAGTAACGATAATAACATGGAGGGAGGTCTACTGTTCACAGAACTACTAGTAAGACTGTAGTAACGATAATAACATTGATGGAGTGAGGTCTACTGTTCACAGAACTGCTAGTAAGACTTTAAGAACATGGAGGAAGCGAGGTCTACTGTTCACAGAACTATACTCCATTCACGCTAGGAATTACTCTCTGAAAGGTCTTTTTCCCTACCAATATCCTACTATATAATAGATCTCTAGTAGGGAAAAAGGCCTTTCAGAAAACAATTCCTAGGCTGAACATACTAGTAAGACTGTAGTATCCCATTTATCTCAAACCAGACATGACAAAGATTGGCGTTTGGTCCACGTGCTCACTGATGCAGGTTTGTGATTTTAAAATAAGATTAGATTATAATCTATTCATGTGGACTCATTTTCCTCCCATGTGACTATATAGACGCACTGCTATAGATTTCACATTTCTTTAGAATTGGAAAGGATCTTTTTTTATTTTTTACATTCTACTAAAATTTTACTTTATGCTCTGGTCAATTCAGGGCAAATACATCTCACGTTCTGAAACATGTTGGATCGTATATATAACATAACCATTGTACTTATTATTCATTCATATGTGCCATACATTATAACATATGCAGCGTTATTAGGTAGACCTTGTACATTGTCATTTTTGTTCATACGAGGAAGGGGGGGGGGGAAGCTATAACAGAACGTGACCTTTGTACCTGACATTGGTAATTTGATAGATCACATTCGATAAAGTAAAAAAAATAAAATATACAGAGAAGACTAAAATAATAATAATAATACTCCTACAATACAATTCCATTTCCATAAACATGAAAGAGACGAGTATGGATGCTTTTTTTTTTATCTCTATATTCACCATTTCGAGATGGCACGGAGTTAATATTATATGCAAAGAATGTTTCTCATGAGGATATAATAATACGCATCATATTTCTATATCTATACATAACAGTATTTTATTTATATTTATTTTGTTTATTTCTCGAGTCATTTCAAAATATGACTCCCCCTCCCTCTTTTTCTTTCCAACTACTATTTTTTTTTCCTCGAAAAAATGTGAAATGATGAGTTTTTATATTTTTATCCTTCCTTCCTCTTCTCTCCTCTTCATTCCTTTACTTTCACCTCCCTACACCTCTATCCAAGCCGACGAGGTACACACGGTTTTTTTAGAGGGGTGGAGAACGAGGGGATGGAAGGGGGTAGAGAGTTGAACTATCGAACTAAATCGATATTCAATTTCAGGTCGACATGCCAACACGGGCGTGCTTTTTTTTTTTTTACTANTTTTTTTACTAACGTCATACTCGACACCGAAACGCATACATTATGTAGACACGACCCAAGAGTCATCCGAATGGGAGGGTGGGGGGAGGGTCTGACACACATACATGCATACATACACACATACACTCATATATCTAGAAATTATAGCCGTACAACCGTCCTCCTCCCCCCTTTTAAAAAAAAACATGGCTCATATTTGTCGCTTCCCTTGTGCATATCATTTGAAGGGTAAATGGGGGAATGGAGGGAAAAAAATGTCTCATTTTAACTCAAATTTACTTAGTGCTACCATCTGTTAGACAATCATGATACCTTTATAATGCATTTTAGAGTTTAGATAATGGTTAAAACAGGTTTCTGTAATATTTGAGTTAATTTTTTAATAAGGAAGTATTTTCTGGGGTCTTTATGAGGTAAGTTATTATCCTGGAAAAGGTGTGGGCTATATTGTCTTTCCCCCTTTTCCCCTGTACCTTCAATTACAGCCTCGAGAGAGAACGATCGATAGCACGATAACGTTCGCTATAGGCCGAATGATCGTTATTTTCCCCTCATAGTTTGTCTAGGACAGTGGTCTACAATCTGGGGATAGCGGGATGTTTTGGGCGGGATTGCGATTATTGTTGAGGTAATAGCTTTAAGATTACTTTTTAAATTGATTAAAATGACTATAGGAAGGTTGAGAATTCAAATTCAAATATAAGTGGCTATTATAATAGAAACACACTGTAAATTAGTGTTTAGGTTTCTTTTGGTTACTCAACTCTTGACAGTGTCTTGTCAACTTTATTTACTGTAGCAGTTTCATATCCAGACGAGTAATACTGCTAGCATTACTTACAAAATAACTGCGAGGCTCATTGATTCTCTTTTGACATATTAATCATCAATCAATGAATTAATGAATACAAAAAAGCTAATTGACTATACGAAGATTATCTTTTGGCATATTCAATTAGTATTGCTGTATTAATTAATTTCAAAACTATTAAGGAATCTATAAGTCACTACATTAACTACTGTATATTTTATTGCTACTATTTATTAATCTAAGAATGAACATTTATGACTATTCAATGAACAATTGATATACAAATGTATATATCAATTACTACAACGTCAAGCAAGACGATTTTAAAATGTTCATGCGAATATAAATTTTTTCTACATTTATTTTAAAATGTGTCAAAATTCAAGAGTATACAAAATGAAGTATTAGCTTAAATATAAAATTTGTTTTGCTATACCAAACACATTTGCATGTAAAAAACAACACAATATATATATATTTTCTAATAAATTGATGTATGAACACCCTTTTTTTCTTAAAAAAAAGTTATTTAGAAGCCATTTTATCTTTTACAACTTTTATTCATCAGTTTGCAAGAGAAATTCATAGGAGACCATTTATATACATACAGTAAAAACCTTCAACTTTGTCCGTAAAACAATAAAAGCCGTGGTATACCCTTTTTTTTTTACACTACAGGTCCGTCCGGGAATAGCCTTTAATGTTGATTTATTCAACAAGTGTTCAAGATAATAATTTCTCCTCACGGATAACACCTAGCTTAGGTAGGTAATACGGCTCGAACCATCAAGGTGGGGTTTTATGTATTATTCTTTACAAAACAGTGTAATCGAGACTGGTGAAACCGTTTTATCATATTTAAAAAAAGAAACATACAATATAAAAAAAATTGAAGGGCGTCAACCTTGGTAGTCTTGGGGCAAAAAGTGCCCTCCTCAGGATTGGATGTTAATATGAAATATTTATAATTAGTGGGATATTTAAAAATATTAATAATATAACAAGATTTAATTCATTAAATTTTAATTATTATTATTATTATGATTATTATTATTAGCACCACGCCTTACTACCCTTTCGAGTTATACGCACTTACGTTAATGCGTAATGTGTAGAGTGATTGTGAGATGAAATTGAGGATCTACTGTTTAACGTGGGATCCGAACCACGGTGGAAGCCTGGCATTCCACACATTCACAAGTTATGATTAATACACGTCTTGTCAGAGGTGAAGGAAGGGTTTGGCGATCAGATAAATCTGTGCCGGGGCCGAGGATTGAACCCCGGACCCCCAGCACAAAAGTCTGACACCTTACCCCTAAACCGCCAGGTCACCCTTTATAATTAAAAATGGGGTGATTATTATTAAAAAATATTTTTAGCAATTTTAGATACATTTTAGATTTAAAACACATTGATGATTAAGATAATATTTATAGTTTGTCAAGTATGAATGTATATATTATTATTATAATGTAATTTTAAATTTAAAACCATTATTTTCTCAGTTATTATAAGTTTTATGGTATTTTTATAGGGGTAAAAAGTTAGATAAAAGATTATAATTCTTTTTTTACAAAGTTTTGTGTTTCAGCGAATATGAAAGTTTGCCAAGCTCTTTTTAAACAAGTTTTTGATGGTGAAAGCATGTAGCGCATCGAGCGAAAACTACTTTAAAATTGTGAATATTTCATGTTTTTCAAACTGTAAAAGACATTTTTCTCCTCTTCTTATGGGGGCTTTGAAGGAATGACATCTGATCTTCGTTGTTCTCTCAACCTCTTAGACTTTAGTTGTTCCTCCATTTTCCCAGCGGTGTCTGAAGATTTTCAGTGGAACAGCCATATTAGTCGAGTTTATTGGTTTGGAGATATGTTCTGTCAGCGATAGAAGTTCAAGGAATTCTAGTTACGATTTTATTTAAGCATATATAATCGAAATATGACTTAAGATTTATTTATTTTCAAAATACTCTTTTCTAATGAACTTATTTTAATTTATATATATTTTTTTTAAATAATTTTTTGTACAAATTCAAAAATAACTTAGCATAAATATTAATTTATTAAATAAATTTGTTTCATTCTAGCTTTTTAAATTTTATGGAATTAAAAAAATTGTAATGGTAATATTGCGTTTTGATAGTAAAAAAATAACAAACAAAAGTTAGTTTTGAATAGTTAAATTTATTAAAATTTATAAAAGATAATGTAAAATAAAGATGTATTGGCGTTAAAAAACATATTGTAGTTTTTTTTAATTTTATTAATAATAATTATGATAAGACTCTAGGTTCCTAATGAATGTATACAAGCTTTCTTAAATTTTAAATATTTAAACAAATGTAGTATCGTTTATTAAGATCAAATTTAATTAAAAATAATCTGGCACCACCCTGAGAAAGTTGTGAGAAATTACATTTAAGGTAGAGTTGGTCAAGTGAATTCGCTATTTAACAAATATAAATATTTATTTTAGATAGAAGTAGAAATAGTAGCTAAATGAACATATTTTTGGTTCATAATACATATAGTTGCCTTGGTTTGACAAGTTATGCCTGTTTTGTAGTTTTGAAATATTCACGATCAAAGTTTTGTTTGGCTGTATCATGAACAATATAGGAAAAAGTGCATGAATCTTTGTCAGTTCATTTATTAGCTTAAAACCTATTCTATGATGGATTTTAAATAATTATATCATGTGTACTTTTATATATACAGCATGAATAATTTTGCAGTTAGAATTTTATCAATTCATTAAAGACCATTTAGGAAAGTGTCAAGGTTGTAATTACATTTGGAACTGTGTCAAAGCAAAAATGGTCATATTTTATTCATTTGATGCAAGTACAATCAAATAGTAATATTTAATTACAAAGGAAAATCAATTATTTTTGTGCTTTAGTGATGATACTAAATGTGAAGTAGTGCTTGACAATATTCACCAATGTTAGTGATATTACTGGTTGTGGAGTAGTGCTTGATAATATTCTCTATCTTGAATAGGCACGAATGGAAAAATATTTTTAATGTAATTTTTTTCTTCAGTTCAATTACTTCTAATTTCCTTGTATCAACTTTTGGTCTCATCTAGAGTATTCCCATGTGATTTATTGGTCGCATAACTTGTGCGTGGGTGACCTAGTGGTCTAGGGGTAAGGTGTCAGACTTATGTGTTGGGGGTCCTTAGTTCAATCCTCTGTCCCGGCACAGATTTATCTTATTATCAAACCCTTCCTTCACCTCTGACAAAACGTGTATTAATCACAACTTGTGAATGTGAGGAATGCCAGGCCTTCACTGTGGTTCGGATTCCACGTTAAACTGTAGGTCCTCCATTTCATCTCATAATCACCCTACCATTATACATTAGCGTAAGTGCGTATACACCGAACGGGTAGTAAGACGTGGTGCTAGTAATAATAATAATAATAATAATAATAGGCCAATACCTATATTATAGGTTATGTGAGTGGAATAATTATTGCCAATTCGTTAAGTCAATGCACATTTAGTGTTAAATTAAAAATATCTAACATATTGAAATACATTCATCAATGTGGGGAAGTGTTAGAATCAAACAATATATATAGTTTTACAATCTTGTTATTTTATTTTGCATAATCTAATCTGGCCTGCATTTAATTCACATCCTAGTTGATCAGTCTTACTGGTTGCTTACCTAATATATTTGAAGTGTATCCCATCATCTGAGTCTGATGAACAAGAGGGTGAAATAAATAATTCATCTTACGAATCATCTCCAAACAAACTTTCTGAACAGTTATTTTCTGTTTCAGAACCTATATTAGAATAAAACTTTAAAAAAGCAAACTAAACAAAAAATAGCAATAAGCTCTTGTATGTATTTGAAATAACACACTATCATGTATTGTACTAAAAACAAAGGCTATGTTGACGTTACACAGTCAGTTATTACTAATCAGATGAATTACAAAGCAGTTAGCACTTTGTCACTATTTTTTTTCAATGTTTACATTACAGTTGGAACGATGTAACATTGCTAACTTCTCTATTATGATACATAGAGTAATAAAAGTTAGAGCGTCTTGTATATTGCATCAGAGAGATCATTATTATATAATAATACAGATTTTTACTTTCTCTCTATCTTACAGGTAGAGAAAGTATGGTGATCGTCAAAAAAATCGAAGTCGAGATTTTGATGAATTTTGACGTTTCATGACTTCCTGAATCCGAAAAAGTGGTTTTAGAATTTCCGTCTGTCTGTCTGTCTGTCTGTCTGTACCTCCAACTAGAGCCTAAACTATTTTACCGATTGAGCTGAAACTTCATATCTAGGGTTTTCATAGGGTTGCCCCGAGGGGTTTTTGGAATTGGATATCTACCCCTAAAATTAAGGGTAGTTTACT
>CABFWO010000634.1:61707-76826 GCA_902155825.1 Timema genevievae | reverse complement strand
ATAGTCAATATTTACATTTTTTATTGGTCAAAATGTATAAATGAATAATTAAATATCAATGCGATGACTTGAAGATCTGCAACACCTTATAAAATGTTAAAATTTTAACCAGAAATCGAAATTTTAATACGAAGTGTTGACCCTTGTGGAAGACATTAAACTGTTTGAAATGCTCTTAGGTGGACAAAGATGCGCCTCTTTTCTCATTGATTATATATCATTGTATATTATTTTATGCGTGTTCTTATGTGGAGTGGTGATGATACAATGTACATTATTCCGTTCAGAAATCTTACGAGTTTATAGAAAGAGAGAGAAAGTCTGTGCGGTGTGCCGTACCATTTATTTTTCAAAATTGTTACTTGGAGCCTGGTCAAACCAAGGTAACAATTTGTTAATAATCTATTCATACACTAGTTTAAATACCCGGCATTGCCCGGAATGAGTGTTTCTTAGTTTACTGATAGTAAGTAAGGTAATTAGTTAGTGCCTTTAATCTTGCTTCCAACCCAATTTTTAATTAATTTTAGAAAAAATTAGGGAAATTTTAAAAATTCTGATTTCGAAGCTTAAACGTTCGTGCACAAGAGCTGCAATTTTTTTTTAAATTTCATTCTTCTGCTTGCGGTAGATATAACACAATTCTCCTGAAAGGCGGAGAAACTCTTCATTTTATTAATACACATTCAGTAATGATTTAAATTAATCAGCTGGTATCTGGTTGTTAAGTTTGTCTTTCCAGTAGGCTACTATATTTTTTCGAATCTTTTAAGTGTCCTTAAGAACTCGAAGGATTCGAGAGTCCCACCTTACTCGATAACAGCTAATACAATTTCAGATCCTTCTTTAAAAGGAATTATTACATAAAACACTTCATAAATATCGTCATTAATAAGAGAGTCATGCCGGGATCACGATCAACTTAACGTTAACTTAAAGTTAACTTAACGTAATTTAACGTTAACTTAAAGTTAACTTAACAAAACTTAACGTAAAGAACCTCCTAGTGTGTTTAAATGGAGGCGATCACGATGCAGTTAAATTAACATTGACTTGCAGTTAACTTAACGTTGACTTGCAGTTAACTTAACGTAAGAGATGTCCTGGGAGGTCTTTTACTTTAAGTGAACGTTACTTGAAGGGTATCACGTGATCTAACCAGCCAATCATTATGCGAGTGACGTCAACAGGGCTATTTAGTGACTCATTTGTTGGTTTTATGATCAAGGTTTACTCTTTAGCGTAAGTTCTAGTGATCAGACATTGAAACAAAATAATTAAACTAAAATAGGAAAGCTAAATCTATCAAAATGTTTTGTAATAGATATTTAATATATTGAATTAAAACTGTAAACTTTCACAGATCATCACTGTAAAACTAGTACAAATCACAGATCATACTCGAGAATGAAGATGTTTGGATCGAGTTGTTACGTTAAGTTACGTGAATTGTGATCGCACATACGTTAAGTTAAATTCAAGTTTAACTTTAAGTGAACGTTACGTTAAGTTGATCGTGATCCCGGCATCAAGGACATTAAATTTTAAAACGTGGCCAAACCAACCATCTTTAAGATAACTAGCTTCGAATCCCCGTTAGGGTTTAGGTGTGTTGAAAAATCAAACGAGGCACGTGCTAATAGAGTATTACTGATAGGGTGCGTATAAACTAAGAGGCAAACCGGAAGCGAGGAAAGCTGAGGTAGAACGATTTCGCAAATGTAGACTTTACCCGAAGCTGCCTCAACCCTGTCGGCAAACAGAGAGATGCAATAACACGCGGCAGAGCAAACTCGTGTCGGAAACATCAAAGTGAACCGGTTCTCTAGTCTCCTCTAGTAAATATAGGCTTTCAATCATTCGCTTCACTCAGTTTTGTTTTTATTTTCGTGATGTGCTGATTGTTAAAATGGAGTGGTTAGATATAATGTACCTTGGCAGAAAAAGGGCCCATGCCCGAACTCATCGAATTTTAGTTATGTCCACTAGTCACCTCTAAATCTGGAATATTATCATATAAAAAATGGCCAATGTCCTACCCGTACTATATTCCAAGTTAGACCCTTTTCTCTAGGGGCCAATGTGATGTGTACATTAAAACAAAATAGGCCAATGTGTGGACATTGGCCCAGTAGCAACATTCTTAAACTTCAATATCCCTTTTTGTGTGTCATTGACCGTTGGCGTCGCAGCCCAATGTCACGTGATGGTTACTAGAAAACCACAATATCAGTCAGTAGTCAGCTATAGAATATTATGAAAATAAAATATATGAGGAATTGGCTTCAATCATGTGTTTTCATCTATATACACTTCGTTGAAAGGGGCCTATATCCCTTCACTTTAATTTTTCAAGTGGTCCATGTCCAAAAAAAAAAGTCTTAAGAACATATACAAACAGAAATCTGCTTTTATATTAGTTACTACATGCCATTCCAAGAATAATGAAAGAATAAAACCTTGGGGGAAAAAAATTCTCTGTGTGCTATATATACATTAAAAAAGCATTTAAAGACTTAATTTGGCTTTTCCCAGAAACCTTTAAATTGGCCTTTTTTTTTTACCGAGGTACATATTTCGCGTCTGGGCTACATCATTCGTAGCCCAGTAGTGGAAAGATTAGTCAGTACTAGTGTACCGTTACCCAGGGGACGCCCGAATGTACTAATCGTACATTCTTTCCGTGGAGGCTCATTACATGTCGCGATGAGATGAGATTACGGTGATAGTGAGTGTGAGGTTGTGGAACCAGAAGTGACCTAACTTAAGCCTAATTAACCAAACCCTGGTGAACGTTGGGGTATTTCCCCTTTCGGGAAAAATACCCAAGGTACTAGCCCGGAATTGAGCCCGGTACCTCTGGGCTCGTAGTCAGGTGAACTGACCACTACACCACGAGGCTGGTTAGTGGATAAATTAAAGTGCACTACTGTTAATTGCGTAAAATAAAAGAAACAAGTTGCTTTTGGTTCCCAGACATCCAAAATACCTTAACAATATCATAAAAGAACGTTTTTTGAGAATTTTATCTTCAAAGTCTTCTTTCCCCGCTAAACGAACTGAAAAAGAAAAAAAAAATTGCGAACTTTAAGGGCTAGTAAAAAATAAAAGTATAGGCAGTAAGCAATTACATCACCAACAATGTTGCCTCAATGAATGCAAATGGCTCGGGTAAAGGACATTTCTTCAGTACTGCCTCATGATTGTAAAAAAAGTCAACCCGAGTTGAGGCATTTTTTCAGCCTCGCCTTGCCTCACTTCAAATTTAACTAGTCTTGAGTAAACGCACCTTTTGTTTAGTTTTAATTCTCATAATCATTATCTTGTGTTGAACAACAACAACAACAACAAAAAATCAATACTTTCATAAATTGTAGAGTTTAAAGGCTTGAATTTTCTCTCTCTCTCTTTATTTGTTATCAACCTTGTCCCGTTTTATGAATCAAAAAGGAAACCACTAATAAGCTTTATATACTCGATACAACCAGTGTTTTTTTTCTAAACTTCTTTGTTGTGGTGTCATAACGAATATCAACAAAGGACTGCTAATAACGTATTATTAGGGTCTTGAATGAACACTAATTCAACCAATTGGTAATAGTATTACATTGATTAATTTTAAGAAAATATTCGCTGTGATTTGTGATGGTTTAATATTTGGTATTATGAAAATGTTTTATTACTTTTATAAAAAAAAATACTTTCTCATCTAAAGAGAAAGTATTAAAATCGTGAAAACTTTCGATCTCAAGATAGTAAATCTTTACGTTTTAAGTTTCCCCAAACTCAAGAATGTGGACTGTACAATTCTGTGTGTCCCCTTGTCTGTCTGTCTGTCTGTCTGTCTGTCTGTCTGTCTGTCTGTCTGTCTGTCCGTCCCTGGCTACAGATCTGAAAAGGGTCGATGTATTTTGGTTAAAATTTGATATTTAGAGGTTACATGGCTATATATCAGGATAAATACTTTTTTGTTGAACTTAACCATCTATTTAAGGGTAATAAGCCATTAAAGCCATTTAATAGTTTCTCATTCATATTTGACTTATTTATGTTTCAAACTATTTGGAGTGGTCGTCCTTCAACAATTTTTTTAAAAATGGTTCACTCTAGAAGCCATGAGCAGTCTTCGCCTTGAATTTTTTTTAAATTACATTCTTTTATAAGCCATTTGAAGTATTTCTCACCCAGAAATGTTGGAAGTTTGGATGCCTACTCGAATTTATTTAGAGTGATCCTCACCTTAATTTCTTACATAATTATATCCTAGAAGATAATCTTTGAAGTGGCCTTTCACTGACAAAATTTTGAAATTTGGATGACCTTGGAAGTTATTTAGATATTTCCTACCTTGAATTTTTCTGCCACTTTAGATGTCTCTAGTCTTGTAGTTATTTGAAGCGGTCTTATTCGGGAAATTTTTGAAAATAGAATGCATTTAGAAGTCATTTGGAGTTTGATTTAAGACCATATTTCAGCTTCATGTTCTATAATATCAGAGGATTTGAAATATATCTAGGGGGGATTTATTCCAGGGGGCAGAGTACCCCACAGTTCCACCACTCCTGCTGTCCACACATACTCTATATTTGATATTAGTGATTGAACTGCTCTCAGGTGATTATTAGTCTTCTTTGATGTGTGGTAGTCTACCATCTCTATGCGGAACAATATTTGTTACTCGCTGTGCACGACAAATATTAGTACATGAAAACGAATATTTTTTCACACTTACGTGAGTCATATCGAACATTGAATAATCAATGACTAATAATGCACGTGTGGAACCGGCTTAAGAGGCGTCTACCCGTAAAAAGATAAAAAAAATAGTATAATTTATCTATGTCGTATTTTCTTTCTATAATTTTAACTTTCATTTTTGTTTTGTTTTTTTGTATTAATTTTCTAACTTTCACAAGAGGGTCAACCGACCCTCTGACACGCCTCTGAAGCCGCGCCTGAACGGGTACAATGATAGTTACCTCTTTTATATTCTAGCTTAGATCAAAGTCATACACTCTTTATAATCATTCTTGACGAAGGAAAACATATCCAATAGCTAATCAAATATAGTTATCCATCTTTAACATCCCGCTTACTATAAAACTTTTTTTTTTCCAAATAACAGCTATTTAATTAAAGGGCTATAACATGAAAAATAAATCCAACTAATTTTTTTTCATTTTCCACGACGCTAATGAACCAATGATTTACCCAATTATTTTAATAATGATTACTAAATATAAATATAATCTAGAAAATATCTAGCGTAATTATTTTTTCATTTCACTAGTGAACGTGTTTGCTAAAGGGACCTAGGGCTTGAATTAAATATGAATAAACACCGCTGATTAAACTTAATCTTGTTATAGACTACATTTTTGTTACTATTTTGAGCTTACCGGACAAATGTATTATTATTATTATTATTATTAGCACCGCGACTTTCTACCCGTTCGGGTTATACGCACTTATGCTAGTGTGTAATGGTAGGGTGATTGTGATATGAAATGGAGGACCTACAGTTTAAAGTGGAATCCGAACCACGCTGGAGGCCTGGCACTCCACACATTCACAAGTTGTGATTAATACCACGTCTTGTCAGAGGTGAAGGAAGGGTTTGGCAATTAGATAAATCTGTGCCGGGACATAGGATTGAACACCGGACCCTCAGCACAGAGGGCTGACACCTTACCCCTAGACCGCCAGGTCACCGACAAATTTATTAAAGAATGTTATCAACCTGTGGCACGCGTAGCCATAAGGCTACTTTACGTACCACCAAGTTTTATTAATTGTAAAAAAAAATTTGATAGTATTAAGTCTGATAGACAATTAAACACTGATTTTAACTTTATGTCAAGGACTTATCCAAGCTTTTCTTTCCCACCTGTCACAGCTTTGTTTAAATTACTGTAGTTTAAAATTCATGTGTTAATATTATCAATCAGTTCAGAAAGAGTACATTAAATACCTCTAACTATATTAATAAAATATCGGTTGGCACTTCAAATAAATACTGTACACATTTCAGTGGCCGCATGATACAATTAGTCAACCACTCTCTCCACGCAAATGCGGGTACACTTCCTCTAAATTCAAACTACCTCATCTGTTGTCAACATTCCTTTTTATCAACTAATTAAAAAGCCTACAGCGATGAATAAGATATCAGTGGGTAGCATTTTTTACCGACTTCTGACATAGCTTACTCGGTTTACGTTAAAACACATTTTTTGTTTAAAATTTAAGTTAAAAGAAAAATCTAACAATATTTTTGTATCAATTACCTAAAATAACCTTTCTTTGCTATTTTGGGTGTACTCTTCGCAGAGTATTTAATTTCAACAACCCAAAAAAAAGACTAAATCTTTTTTTTAGGGGAGGGGGAGGTTGAATGTGTGAAAGTCTCGCAAGGGTTTACTGGTTAATACATTAGCGTATAGCACGAATTGGTAGTGAGACCCGACGCTAAAAAATTTATGTGTTAGTCTCGTCTTGTATAGTTCATTAGAGACGGGGATTTAGGGATTTGAATCTCAGCTGGGTACGCTGAAGGAGTCTCTGTCTCGGCCTATGGTTTCCCACTCTACTTCCACGGAGAGGAGAATATACTTAACCTAAATTATACATCCTTTATCACTGACCCGTTAGTGTAAATATTCAGATAAGCCCGGATGGGCAGTATGACGTGGAGTAAGGATACAGACCAAGCTTTGACAGTCAGAAAAATCCAAAGTCATCATAAACCAACTCTATCTACTAAAAAAAATATAAAAAATGTGTTCAGTCAACAACTATGTTCAAAATTCCTAGCCATTCATTTACGGTAAATATCTTCCCTCTCTGGAATAAGTAAATAATGTTTTACCATGAAGGACTCCAAGTTTTCCACACACAAAAAAAGGGCTAAAACAAAAAAATTAAACCATTTTAAAATTCTGAACGTCGAACTGTGTGAATATCTTGCAAATTTCCCTTTGCCCCCTTCCGAAATATTTCACGATGATAGAAACCTTCAGAAATAATAACCAAACATTTCTCTTTTCTCGTATTCACCTTTACCCATCAAATTTTATGTACGCCAATTTTTTATATATATATATTTTTATACGTTAGGGCTACTTTTTGCAGAAGTGGACTCTGCCATCAAGGAATATAAAATAACCTCCACTTTAGTAAGCCATCTATCAAAACGACCCGTATATACATATTTACATAATAGGTTCTTGGCAAACGTTGCGGAGGTATCGGCATAAACGCTCACAGAAAAGGCAGGAGGGAAAAAACACCTACGTACAGTCCCGTTCACAACAAAAAACACACATCACGTTAGCCCTTTTTTTTATTGCTTCAAACATTAATAACACTACGTACCACATGTCTTAATACTATTCTGGGCTATCAACATACTTACACTAATTGTGTGAGGAAAATTCAGGCATAACCCACTTCGATGGACGGATAGTTTAAGGCGTCTCTCTAAAAATATTCTGAACTGGCACTGACTGGGATATTTGTGGTTATTATACCAGTCAGGTCTACTTAAAGTGGTTTTTCTTGAGTGGTTTCCTACTCTCCTTACCGCAAATGCTGAGAAATTATCTCTAAAAAGCGTATTTACTCATCCCAACCACATTACAGTAATTAGCATATATTCGTATAGTCTGGACAGGTAGTAAGACGCGGTGATGAAAAAAATAGATTTTAAATCACAAGGTCAATATTCTCTTCCCTGATAAGGAAGTATTTTGAAACCCACTTCGGTGGCCGCGTGATCTAACGCGCTACTCTCGCAGTAGGTTATACTACCGATGACGGGGAGATCGAGGTTCAAATCTTGGTGGGTGTACTGAGGGTGGTTTTTCCTAAATGGTTTTTCACTCACCCTCCACAAAAATACGGGTACACTTCCTGTTAATATAACCTTCATAATCCCTAAAACCATTGGCGTAATTAGTGTAACAGCGTATAACAAGAACGGGTAGTAACACGCAGTGCCAAAAAAAAGTATCTTGAATCCAAGCAGTACTCTGTGCACTAGTGGTGTTCTAACCATACTCTCTCTCCTAGCTAATGTTCATACACCCCCCTAAACTTCAACCCTAAAACTTAAACTACCGTAGGGTGGATGAAAACTTGTGTCTTAGTCAGATTTTTTTTGCGGTTTTTATAACAATATGTTTTGTACAAAATAAATAAAATTTGGCTTCCTTAAATGCGTTTTGGTTTATTTTTTTACACATAATAATTTCAAAAATGCTAGAATAATTTTACAGAAACTTTTTTTTAAATTTAAATTATCAAACTATAAAAATCCACTATGCTCATGACAAATATCCAAGTAATAATTGAAATTGCCATATGCGAGGGCGCCCGCAGGATTTTTTTCTCCGGGCGGGCGGCGGGCAAACCGGGGGAAAATTTATTAAATTGAAGCCTCAAAAGACACCCTTTAAGGCAATCCTTGTCTACTGAAAATAAGATACAACATACGAAAAAATGTTTCAAATGTATCCAAATTTGTGGGTGGACCCTTTACCTTGACGATTTGAATGACGGATGTTGCTGGAACTGGTCGCGCATGCGCCAAACTATCAACCCTAAAGTTAGCAGGTGTCCTGGTGGCCGCGCTGGTAATTAATTTATTAGCTATAACCTATAACTCGCTCTTTGTTGGCTGGGGGCATTTTTTGAGCGCTAGTTAAGAACACTGTTGGGCGGGATTAACCTACTTTTAATATTTATACAACCTCAGAATCTCAGAGGGTGTAGTTCTGCCCTCTACCCTACGGGCACCCCTGACCATATGCAGGAAATATTTTTATTTTAGTCATAAAAACTGCAAAAATCCTCGCCTTAACAAGCGTTTACCTCCACTCCACCAAAAGTCGTCGATAACCATTATCCATGGTAATAAACAAACTAGTAAAAAAAAACGAATTTAACTAGAAACTAACATATTTTGGCTCATGACTGTACTCTAAATATGTTTGTTTATATTCTGATTAATGAGGTGTACGTGCGTCAAAATACACCAAATGGCACCCGATTTGCTTTCAATGAACGTACCACATCAATTCCTAAATATTATTATCGATAAACTGTTTGGTTTGGTTACGCGCGAGACCAAATAAAGAGTTTTGAATTGTAAGAGTTTTGGATAGAATAATTTTTTTTAAATAATTGGTGACCCCTAAAATATTCAATTATTATATACAACTCTATCGTGTGGACAATGTTTTATGAAATCTTGGTATATAATTAACACTTTCTGTATAGGATTATTATCGGTGCACGACTTACAAACGGATAACTAAGGTTGTCAAGTAAAACGTTCAACGTTGGCACTATGAAAATATTCGAGTGTAAGTTCGAAATTGCTTCTCTATTGGCTTACTAGTATTTTAATTATTAATCTATTTGATATCTCTTTTTTTTAGTATTATATCTTACTAACTGTTTAGGTTATACACATGTATAATAATTACTTTAGTGGGGTAAGGATGAGGAAGTAAAAAAATGTAGAGAGTGGGAATTTATGAAAAACCACCCTCAGTAGACCCGACTGGGATCCGAACCTCAATCTCCCCGTCATCAGCAGGCCGGTCAAACTCAAGAGTGACGCCTTAGACCATTTGGCCACTGAAGCGAGCCATCTTCTGCATTTATTTACGATAGTGAGATAAAGTTGGTCACGTGTAATTTAAAGAAAACGAGCTACCATTTACGTGAGGGAGGGGGGGAGGGGGCGGAATGTTTTTGCCAATTTAGGAAAAATCGCCCTAAATACACCCAGTCTGTTTTTGAGCCCTGACCTATGCAACTAGCAAACCAGACTATACGAGCCTGACATTTATACCACGTATCCATTGATGAGTTATCTCTACAATTAATATGATTTCGTGTGATTCTGGTTTTTAGACTTGTTTACGACAGATCGATTATAATACTAATTGACTAAACAAAACTTAACCAAGCGCATGGAATGTTGGGTTCTGTTTGAAAATAAAAAAATTTATAATTCTGTCAGATATTACGTAAGAGTGGATAAAGTGAGAGTGATTAAATTAATTAAATTTTTATTAACTAAAAAAAAATATCGAAAATCATGCTCCATTAGGTTCTGCCCCGTGGGCTATACGACAAGCGTACAAAAGTTTCTGCTTTCTAGGTCATCTAAGGGTTTCTAGAGGGTGCGTAAGGACAAGGACAAGGACACACACACACACACACACACACATTAAGAGATTATATATATACACAAATATAGATCATATTGTTTTCACCATAGCTACTTATTTAATTTCCAATTTTAAAACGAAGGGGAAAGTCGACAAAAGAGTTCTCATGTTTGACGTGAGTTTGACCAAAAAATATTGTTATGGCTTTCAATATCCTACCTAATAGTTTTATCTCTCTACTTCCCCCTCGCAATTCATCCTATCCATACCCAAACATTTGACTGTACTCCTCTTACTCTCATCAGTGGACACGCAGACTAAATGTCAGACTCATATAGACTATTCTGTAAGTGAAAATAATGTAGGAATTTCGAATCACGGTGAAATGTATTAGGGGGACATTACGTAAATATTTTACTACGGCCCCTCCTCAAATAAAAAAATGCAGGTGCACTTTCTCTTAAATTCTACCTTCCTCCTACTTAAACCGTCAGTGTAATGCGTAGCTCTTAGTCCGGATGGACAGTAGGATAGGGGAAGGGGGGGCAAGGGTAATATAAAACAAACTGGAACCTCATAATATAAACAGATATGTAAATTTATCATGACAGTCATAACAAGAGCGACCATTTATATAACTGTTCAACTTTTTAAGTCCTCCGTTTAATTATTTCTTTTTAATAATAATGTTGCAACTTTTTAGAAAAGAAAGAATGTTGTTTTAGTAGGGACGGTAGCCATCTTGTCATGATGAACGCCAGCCTGTCGCCTGCTATGCATTGTACCATGTTTCATCTCCGGGAAGGGTTACAATGGGTCGAGTGGGTACAGGGGAGAGGGGGAGGAGGGGTGTAACTGCCTAGAAACACACGAGAGACATATTATATCCAGCCGGACAAAGAAGCGACGAAAGAACATTATGCTCGCTAGGGTGTGAACGACAGATTAGACGTGATTTGCGTGACAACTTGTTTTAGTTGGAGGAGATATATTGTCTGGCGTGACAACTTGTTTCTTTGGAGGAGATATACTGGCTCACGTGGCAACTTGTTTAGTTGGAGGAGATATATTGTCTGGCGTGACAACTTGTTTCGTTGGAGGAGATATATTGGCTGTCATTACAACTTTGTTTTAGTCGGAGGAGATATATTGGCTCACGTGACAACTTGTTTTAGCCGTAGGAGATATATTGGCTCGCGTGACAACTTGTTTCATTAGAGGATATATATTGACTCACGTGACAACTTGTTTCGTTGGAGGTGATATATTGGCTGGCGTGACAACTTGTTTCGTTAGAGGTGATATATTGGCTGACGTGACAACTTGTTTCGTTGGAGAATATATATTGGCTGTCATTACAACTTTTTTTAGTCGGAGAAGATATATTGACTGGCGTGACAACTTGTTTTGTTGGAGGAGATATATTGGCTCACGTGACAACTTGTTTCGTTGGAGGAGATATATTGGCTCACGTGACAACTTGTTTCGTTGGAGGAGATATATTGGCTGTCATTACAACTTTTTTTAGCCGAAGGAGATATATTGAATGGCGTGACAGCTTGTTTCAGTGTAGGAGATATATTTAACATATTGGGTTGCGTGACAGCCTATTTTTGTCCAAGGAAACGCGTGACAAATTATTTCTTTGGCGGTGAGTATATAAGAGAGATTGTATGTGTTTATATGTGGGGTTTAAAATGAAGCCAAAGAAATGATATGGCCTTAATTAAATAGCGAAGGTAATTATTTAGTAATATTTGGAAATGCAGGGGTAGTAAGTACATGAGCTATAAAATTGACATAAAAACCTCCTCATAGCTGGTTTTAATTAGTTTATATATATTTAGTTTCAACCTAAAAGTAACTAAGAGCGTGCATCACATGCCCATCGACTCTGTGATACAAACGGCTTGAAATCGTAAATTTACACGAAAGCTATTGCACGTGGATCATTCCTGATTAAACATTAATGGAGATAAAGAGTTAATACAAGTTCATAATAGGCCCTATTGAACATTATTGAAATATTAAATTATATTTGGATAAAAAACTTCATTGAAAATTCCGTTTTTTACCATTTTAGAATGGTTTCCCAGATAAGCACTGTGCACAAATCTTAATTCTGTCATAACAGAGATAATTATACCGTTAGTTATTAACAATAAACTCGGTCGCTCTGTCCCCCATCGTCACCGCGGGAAATAATTTTTAGTAAATCATTAAAATACGAGTGCACTGCACACCTTTCTGGCATGTCGTAGATCTTTTCTTTTCCTTTTTTTTAACTCCCATACCTCGCGCGAGCCGGGAACTTGAGTTGGGCCTGCTATGATGAACTCTATTAACAAAATAATCCACAGGGTATGTTATTTAATATGGTGGCAAATGATATCTACTCGCACAAGCGTGGAGAGAGAGCTGGGAAACCAAGGGTGAAAAGCATGTTTATAAAATGACTCCTTTTGTTCACTGTCGAGATCCAAGCCTCTACTTTCTTATCAACACTATAATAATACTTAGCACCGCGTCGTATTATCCGTTCGGGTTATACAATTAAACACTAATTACACTAATGGGCTAGGAGTTGGGAAGGTTGAATATAGAGGAAGTGAACCCGAATTTGCGTGGAGGGAGAGTGGAAAACCATTTAGGAAAAACCCCCCCCAGTTCACCCGACTCGAGATTCGAACCTCGATCTCCCCATCCTCGGCGGTCGAGCTCAACACGACTAGCGCGTTAGCCAACTACGCCACCGAGGCGGGTGGGCGTTTATTGTTTGGCGAATTTAATTGCGTGGGCACGCTGAAGAGTTTTCAGTTTGACGTCGATTGTATACCCGGACTAACCGCGGGTTCGCGTTAAGTTCTGAATAAATGTGTCAAACCACAATCAATCGCGTGATTTATCCGCCCAAACCTCGGAGTAACGCCCTGACGTACCGCGCCCCGAGTCTGGGTCACGGCCCTCTACTTAACACCGCCGGTGTCAACGAATGCAGACGCCATGAGTAACAAACGGGCTCCACGAATGGTGTGGGCACATATGTATATATATAAATAAATACATGCCATTAAATCGAAGAAATACACACAAATTAATTTAAGAGTATCTGTTTATAAACATAATACATGTACATATATGTAATATATATATATATTCACATTTAAGTGCATATTTATATTTTTAGCGTTACCATTATATTTTAAATGAAAATTGATAAAGGCTGAATGACATTGTTTTAATATCTACTACAGCACTCTGAATCAAATTAACAATTCACCGAGCTACCATATACAAATAAAAAATATCAATGCCTATAAAATTAATGTTTACATCGGTTCGTTTTATGCGTTGCATTTGGATGAATACATAACATTTACCTATTTATGTATTGAGCACAACAAAACCATAAATAAATCGGTTTAAAATATTTGAATGGCAACATATAAATTTACATTATATATATATTATTACTACTATTATTATTATTATTATTATTATTATTATTATTATTATTACTACTACTACTACTAGTCTCTATATAAATTAGATTAATGCAGGTACCACAATTTTCATTGACAAAAGACCAGCAACAAAATGAATTTTGCTCTGCAACGTACGTGTATTTAATAACTTTTCGTTGATTTGATTATTTCATCCATTAGATTTTGAAATACCTTTTTTTGTTGCACAAATGCATGTTTTGTTTTGGATTTCCCACGTCACTCTTTTTTTTTTATACATCCTAAGCCCATAGCAACCTAAAACCACCATTTATGACTTTATATAAAAACGGGACGCACATTGAAAATAAAATTATCATCAATCCCTCTGGGGTTTATATAAAATAGACTATGAAGAAATCAAGAACTGGCATGGGTTCTATTTTCTATATGAGACAACTTTTATTAGCTTCTATAATGTTTCGGTTACCCCACGCCACTGAGCCACGTGAACAAAGGCAGTAACCTCGTCTCTTTTGGTTTTCCCTAACTTATGTAACGAATCTTTGGTCGAATGAACTAGTAATATATTTTTTTTCTATAAGTGATCTATTATAGAGTTTTTAATTTTATCCCTCCATTCAAATGCAGGTACATTTCCTTAAACCTGACCTATAAATCCCTGTCAAATTGTCTCAATAGCAATTTTAAAATAAAATATAGCGAGGGTTGTAATTTCTATTAATTTAATAAGACTCCAAGATGCAACTTTATTTTATTTATTTTTTTGCACTGCGTCTTAATAACGATTCGGGTTTTACTTATATGAACCGGTTAAGCTAGTGTGTTAAAGATGAAGAAGGTTTAATTTAGAAAAACTCTACCTGCATTTGTGCGGAGGAAGATTGTAGGGAAATCCTGAGGAAAAATCCCTTTCGGTCCACACAACTGGGATTAGAGCCCCCAGTTATCCCGTCATCTGCAATCTAATCCATCACGTGACGCCTTGAAGGTAGGATTCCCTAAGCGCGACTCGCGTCTACGACCGCAGACGTGGGGTGGTAAGTCGCAGACGCGAGATACATTGTTTCCATAAATGCGTCTCTTGGTCGTCAGTCGTGGATAATTTTAGGTGCGTACAGATCGTTCCTCAGTTATCAAAGTTATTAATTTGTATTTTATTTAATGTTCCATGTTTTGTTTTTTGAATAGTATGAATAATCGACAAACTATCCCTGAGATCTCTTTCCATGTGTTGTCCTTCACATGTTGGTCCCAGAACACTGCCGAAGATATGTCAATATAAATTGGTGGGTGCTTTTCCAACTTTACAATTAAATTTTATTCCTCTTCTATGGAGAAATCTTGTACCATTTTCAAAACCAGCCCAATCAAACATAAAACTGTGCCGACTGGGACCTAAGATTTCCTTGAATAGCACGGTTCCTTTGAACCTCTTTTTTTTTTTTTTATTTGTTGTAAACAACTTCTATTT